>CAXKVY010000291.1:0-286587 GCA_964058915.1 Tetropium fuscum | reverse complement strand
AAAACGACTGATTAGATTACTTGACGTTTCGGTCCCTTTCTTGGGCCTTTTTCAAAAGAGTATTTTATTTTGTGACATATTTGACACAGGTAAAAATGACAGTTTTAATTAATTTTTAAGGTTACTAGACTGTTCGATTAGTATCATAGGGAAGAACAGCCAAGAAACCCTACGAAGCTTAAGCTATTTTATATTTCATTATTATTCTAATTTTGGTTATGTTAATATTATGTAGATGTATATTTATAGTAAGTAGGTATGTATGTACGTATATAAGTTTATATATAGAGAGAATGTTTTTTGTTAATTTATTTAATACTTTTATAGAAACTGTTTTTCCATTTTTTAAACAATATCTATCAAATATTGGTTTCAGTTACTCCTCAAAATTTAATTAATAAATTTTTAAATCAATTTCATAAAAAAATGGAAAAACAGTTTCTAAATTATAAAAAGAAACAACCAACAAAAATTTATAAAATGGAACAAAAACAAAATTACAATAATAATAATGAACAAAATAATAACCTTGAAAATTGGGTTGAAAATATTTCAAATACAATAATCCCAAATAACATTAATGAAATATTAAGTCTAGGTCCAAACTTTTGCATAAATACCAACAAAAATAACTTACCAATTCCAAATATAATAGAAACTAAACCAAATATTATAAAAAATGAAATTAGATCCAAAATTAATAGTGTAGTATATAATTTTAAAAATAAATCAAATAATAAAAATGAATCAACAAAAAAATTAGAAAAACAAATAAAGGATACTCAACAATTTTTAAAAATTAACCCTCAAATTACTATTATAAAACCAGATAAATCAAACAAAACTGTAATCATGAACACAAGTGATTACAAAGAAAAAATTAATCATATGCTAAATGATAATACAACATATCAACGTTTGAGAAATAACCCAACAAAAAAATATCAAACTGAAAATAATAATTTAATAAAAAAATGGGAAACTAAAAAATATATCACAAAAGATATAGCTAATACTTTAAAAATTAATAATTCTCTTCCCCCTAAATTTTATGGTCTAGCAAAACTACATAAACCAAATATCCCATTAAGACCTATTGTTTCATATGTTCAAAGTCCATTTTATAATTTAGCAAAATTTTTATCAAATATTCTAAACAACGTTGTTAGGAAAGCAAACCATTATATAAAGGACTCTTGGACATTCAAAACATTTATCGATACAATAAAATTGAATAACCAAGAAAAACTTTTCACTTTAGATATAATTTCACTATATACCAATATACCAATAGACCTGGCAAAAAATATAACAAATAAACGTTGGAACGAAATAAAAAATTATACTTCTTTACCAATAGAAGAGTTCTTATATGCCTCAGAACTCACATTAAATTGCAAATTTTTTCAATGCAATAATACATATTACAAACAAACATATGGCTGTGCAATGGGTTCACCAATATCCAGTACAATCGCAGAATTAGTACTAGAAGATTTAGAAAAAACCATAATTCCAACATTAAACTATAAAATACCATTTTTCAAACGTTATGTTGATGATTGCATAACTGCATTTCCAACTGAACATAAAAATTCTATCCTAAATAAATTTAATAGTTACCATCAAATACAATTTACAATTGATAACGAATCAGAAAATACAATAAATTTCTCAGACTTAACTCTCATAAATAATAAAACTGAAATATTAACAAAATGGAATACAAAAACAACATGGTCTGGTAGATATACCAATTTCTACTCAAAAAACCCTTACAACCATAAAAAACTGTAATCATTGGTATTGCAGACAGATCAATAAAACTAACGTCTGCCATTTTTAGAAAAGAATGCATAGAAAATGCAAAAAACGTTTTAATAAATAATAACTATCCTTTTTCTCCAATCAACAAAATTTTCAAAAACTGAATTCACAAATACTACAATTCTCCACCACCACTAATCAATACAACTAATACTCGTAAAACATATATTGCCTTACCATATATACCACAACTATCAGAAAATATTTCAAACATTTTAAAAACATATGATATTCACACAGCACACAAAACTACAAACAACTTAAAATTCCTTTACACACCATTAAAAGACAAAAATCCACTTGAAAAAACTACACACTGTATATATGAAATTCCATGTAAACAATGTGATGAAGTCTACATTGGTCAAACAATGCAACTCCTTGAAGAACGTTTAAAAGGTCACAAATATTCAGCTAATATTACAGCTCCAAAAAAACATTCCAATGAAACAGGTCATCAATTTAACTACGAAAATACTAAAGTTATTAATAAAGAACAAAATTATAAAACACGCCTAATTATGGAATCAATTTATATTCAAAAAAATCCTAATGCATGTAATAACAAGAAAGATACAGAACATCTTTCTACAATCTACAATCTGTTAATATAAAAGTAGTAAATAAATTAACAAAAAACATTCTCTCTATATATAAACTTATATACGTACATACATACCTACTTACTATAAATATACATCTACATAATATTAACATAACCAAAATTAGAATAATAATGAAATATAAAATAGCTTAAGTTCGTAGGGTTTCTTGGCTGTTCTTCCCTATGATACTAATCGAACAGTCTAGTAACCTTAAAAATTAATTAAAACTGTCATTTTTACCTGTGTCAAATATGTCACAAAATAAAATACTCTTTTGAAAAAGGCCCAAGAAAGGGACCGAAACGTCAAGTAACCTAATCAGTCGTTTTATTGCTACTATCCCAAGATAAACCCTCCAATATATTTATATATATATATATATATATATATATATATATATATATATATATATATATATATATATATATATATATATATATATATATATATATATATATATATATATATATATATATATATATATATGGGGGATTATATTATATAGCATATATATAATGGGACAATATCCCTCAAATCACTATCACAAATTTGAATGAAAGCATGCCTAGGCGTATGGAAGCTGTTATTATAGCAGCCAGAGGAGGAAATACTCGTTATTAGTTAGTTTGTTGTTCAGTTATTTTTTAAGTTTATTGTTTTAATCATTAATAATTACAGTCGTTTTACTAAAATGTCGAATAATTCTTTGTTTGTTATTTCTTTTTGATGTTGTTTGTACTTGTAAGCAACAATTATTTCAGCGTCCGTAATTGAAAACGCTAAACATTTCTTAAACGATGAACTTTTTAGACATTTTCAGCTCCACGGCCTCCTTGTTGAATATCAAACTTAATAACACCGTTTCATCTAAAATGTCGCATCTTCGTTGCTGAAGGGGCTAGAGAGGTGATTCAAAAAAGAGAATATTGAAAAAAGAATGGTAAACACCGTGACCAACCTAAGAATTCAATACAAATAAAATTTCACTCCACAGCGACAATTAAATTTCGTGTCAAAATCATAATCGGTTTTTAAAGGCTGTACATATTAAAAAATACATTTTTTATGGAAAGCCAATTAAAAAATAGTCATCCGCAAGAATTGCCCTTTAAAACAAAAAAAAATATTAAAATCGATAGGCTGATTTAAAAGTTATTGAACATCAAATTTGGGACAAAATCTAGGTGCGCCACTTTTTATGTCCGTCAGTATATGATTGTTGTCAAAAGCATGTTGTGCAACACTAGACTTATCTGTTCTTCCATATTTTAGATGAGCCATATGCTCTTTAAATCAGGTGTTAATTGATCGTCTCATTTGTCCAACATATTTTCGATCACAATCATTACAACTAATTTCGTAAATACTAGACCTTTCATTTGGAACAATTTTATCCTTTGGATTGTCTAAAAGTTGTTGTAACTTATTACTCGACGAATTAATCGCTGTTGTACCCACGTTTTTGAAGACCTTACTCAAACCACGAGTAAACCGGGGTTCGTACGGGATGGCTACATATTTTGGAGTATTTATACCCTTTTGAAAGGTCGTAGAATTATGAAGTGTGTCCTTAAATTTACGCTTCCTAATTAGTTTTTCAACTCTATCTCTAGGATAAGTATTACTCACAGCTATATCTTTAATTAATACTTTTTCTTTTTCAAACCTCTCATTACTGAGAGGGAAACTTAGTAACCGATGGACAAGAAAATTAAAACTTGCCATTTTATGTTGTCCAACTTGGTCGGCGAAACGCGCGTCGAGCGAAGTGAAAGTGTTTTGGCGTTTGTGGAAACTACTCCGAGTGTTATAATTACATCAAAGGTTCCAGCCCTATCCAGTAGAGAGTTCCAGTAGAGCTAATTTTGTAGGTTTTCCAATTTTCTTCAACGCTTTTATTGTAGTCAATTCGATTGTAATTGTAGGTAGTTATCACTAGAAACTCGAAAACAATTTTCTTTGCATTTTTTAACTGTTTTTCAGACGCCATTTTGTTATAAACAATAATTGGCTGTTTAATTTATATACGTTTTCGTCTATGTATTATACTTTAAAACCCTGCACAGTTCGTTACCTATTATTTTTTAGTGCCCTAAAAAATCTCTATAGCTTGGCCTATAAGTTAAAGCTAAATCACTACCTTTTAGAGAATTATTCATCTGGAATTCCCACGAACATTGTACACCATGCTTATCTAACAGAGAATCCGCTTTCTCATGGCACGGAATCTTGACAGTTAAATTGGGCAGTGTAATCAAACTTGTATCTGAAAGAGGAAATTAATATTCATGTATTAGGTACATAGATTAAAAGATAATTAGTAGGTACCAGAAATCGCTAGATCATATTCTTCATTAAACACATTCTCCAGGTCATCAGTTTCTATAACATCGGAATTACTGAGCAAATTGCCTAAATACAGGAAACTCCTCTTCTCTCGTTTCACAGGTTTTGTTTGGTTACCAATTACAAGACCATCGCTTACCCTTAAAAATGTATCGCAGTCGAACTCTTTTAGAGTTAAATTTCGTCCTTGTCCAATCTTATTTTCTAGCGATTTTACGTAACTGTCAACTTCACAAAGACAAATATTGTTAGACATGAAATCGCTCTTATTACAATGAGTTACGTGGTTGTTTCGTAATGGGTTAACAGAGGATTCGGGTTTGGATGTGTACGTTTGAGAGTCGTTATATGTAGTAAGTAAATCAATGTACTCTACAGTTACATCAGAAATTGTTTTGTTCAACAATCTTTCCAATAGTGTATCGTTAACCTTCTCAAGTTTATTTCCAGAATTGTTAACAACAACCACCATTGTTTTAGTAGTTTTATCGAATTGCACACTCGCAGATTCTTGATGCTCCTTCTGCTTCTTTGTATTATTAATGATATGTTGCTCTTCGTTGGCAGTAAGTAGAGTATTATTGTCGATAGGAGCATTCGTTAAAATAGTTTTTTCTACGTCAGACGAGACTGTAGAAAGAACAGTTTCGTTTTGGTGTTTTTCTGTTAATCCTTCTTGTTTTGTTGTTTCGGTTTCCTCATTTGTTGTTATTTGCTGCAATTCTTGTATTTCTGATGTAACTGATGGCCCAGTTACTTTATGGGTAGTGTGTATATTTGTAGGACGAACATTTTCTGATGTAATTAAAGGTTCAGTTGGTGCACTGTATGTAGTTGAAATAGCATCTTCAGCCTCATGATTTGTAGATGCATTATCATCAGCGGAACATAGTTCACATATTTCACTGCTTTCCTGTTCTTTGGAAAAATTGAAAAGTTGATTGTCCCCCGCTTCTTCAGTTGGTTCTGTTAAAAGAGACATGTAAAATGTTTTAAATTCAGATTCATTATTGACAGTTACAGACGCCAACTCATTCAAATTCCTTACATTATTTTTAGTAGATGTAAGGCCTGATCCCCAAACGAGCGTTTTAGCGGACTGGCAGACGCGGACAAATGTTCCCAACCAATCACAGGGCGCGATTTCGGCTCAAGGTCAATATGCCAATTCATCCGAAAAGTTTTATTTTAACTTTTCGACGTATTTTAAGTAAGACATAACCTATTAGTTGTTGATTTTATTTTGTATCATCAACAACATCATTAAACGTTTTCTTCCTGGCGACTCAATAATATTTAAATTATTTATACGAACTTTACTTTGGTTTTTTGTAATTTTATGGCAGTTACTACAAACTACAACAGTTGTTTTTAGGTTATGTTCACTCATTTACAGAGTAGTATATGGGGAAGAGGGTCTCCGTGGAATTCGGCGTAAACGTCCGCGTCCGCGTAAACGCTCGTTTGGGGATCAAGCCTTATATTCTAGGCGTCAGAGGTATATTTAACCTCTCGAATTCACCGGATTGATCGAATAATTCCTAGGAAGCTTTTGTTTTTCCATCGATTCTATTCAAGGAAATGGCACGTCAAGCCGATATTGGAAAGGCAACCGGATGGCGAGTGGTAATCTGGGCCTTTGAGTAGTACAGAGCCCCCTCGTAGCGGCCAAAGTGACCCCCAAATGGGCAGGGGCGGCGATATGGGGGTGGGGCAAAATCGAAAAATTTTTCACAAAGCAACCGGATAAAAATGCGGTAGCATTGAAGGTAATACCTTATTATATAATAAAATTTATTTGTCAGCCAAAACACACGGGCCGTTTTTGCACTAGCGAATAAATAGATAAAAATAGATTCAAAATTGGTGAGCATACTTATTGACACCACCAAACATTAGGAAAAAATTGCCATCGGATCCTGATGGGCAGTTTCGGAGAAACAAATGACGCGGGTTTCTCCCTAGAAAATCACTTTTCACCCGGTCGGGGGTGGTTCTTGGCCGTTGAGGGGGTGGGTTCAAGTCAGGGATGATAGACAGCATCGCCATCGTTTCCGACGTGATCGAAAACGGGGGATAATGCGGGTTTCTTCTTTGATCACGAGAAATGCTCTATTCGCCCGTTTTGGGTAGTTTTTAACCGTTTTCGGGGGGGTTGCCTCACTCAAAAAGAATTTCAACGCCCGCCATAGTACTCAGAATCCTCGAAAACAGGGGGGGAGGTGGTTTGCGAAGGTGGTGAAATCTGAGAGAAACAACGGGAGATATTTCAAATATCTCTTCAGAACCACCAACCTTGAATCCTGAGATTGCGAAATTGCTAGAGAATCTATCGGATGATTCGGTCAAAGATCCGGATTTTATTATAGATAGCGATGTTTCTTCTCCTATAAGGCGAAAGGTATGTCTTGATATATTTGCTCGCACCTGTTTTTCTCTAATTGTTTTCCTTTATTTTTCCTAGGATGATTCAAATGACGAAATTTTGTACGATGATGCTGAACAAAAAACATATGCAGCACTAATACCAGTACCCTTGGAAACTTCTATAGGATACGATTCAAGTAATGTTAAACAAAAAAAATATAGAGGAAGAACAAAAAAGGGCAGAAAAAGAAAATTTGACGGTATGTCGAGGGAAGAAAGAAAAACTAACATATATAAGCGTAAGGAATGGGTCAATTATAAGAAGCAACGAATTGCTTCTAAGGAGTTTGTACCTTTTGATTGCCAGTGTACTTTATCATGCACAACAAAAATATCCGAAGAACAATGCAGAAATGAGTTTAACAGAAACAGAATCTTCATTTTTACCAGTAGATATGACTCTCACGAAAATGTACGAACTCTACGTAGACGGACGAAATAAGTAAATGCTGTTAGTTTCTCAACATACATAAAAATATTTTACGAGAATTTTAATTTAAAATTTAAAACTTAAAGAAGGGAATAAATGGAGAAGAGATAAATTGGTCAAAGACAAGGGAGAAAATACTATACTAAGAGAAAAGCCGTTTCCCCTTTTTATGAAGCGAGACTTGAATGAAAATACCATATCAGTAGAAGTTGATATTTCAAAGAAAATACGTGGTCGCCCTAAAAGTGGTTTATATAAAACAGACCTTAACATACTCTGGCCTGCAGGAAAATGTATTTCGAACGAAAAACTCACGGATATAAAATCAGTATGGCACCTCATTCCCAAAGATTGTAGAACTTTCTATTCATTACTTTTTGCAGATGACCATATTGAAGATGATATAGATGGATTTGGAGGTGTCCCTGACTATATAAATATAGATAATAAATATTTGATTTCCTATTTTTATTGTTTCTCTTAATTTCGTAATCACCGAAATTATAAAACGCAAAAAGGAACCATGCCCCATTTTTCCAAAAAAAAAAAAAAATTAAAAATACCTATACTAGATTTTTAAAATTTTTTTTAGAAACAAATCTGACAGAATTTAACGCAAGATAAAGCACAAATCTGCATCTATATTTTCATGCCGATTTAATTATAGTTTGTACACTTTTAACTTTGGTTTCTTAAAACTTAGTTTTTGGCGTTGGTTCCTTTTTGCATAACGGCGTCCATTTGTACTTAGGACAGTATAAATTTCGAACGCCATCCGATTTCAACAATTTTTAGTGGTTTTTAAATTATTGTTGAAACAGTCGAAAAAAAGGGGTTTTCGGCTACGTTGCTATGTCAAAAATGTTTCAATTTTGCCCCACCCCCATATCGCCGCCCCTGCCCATTTGGGATCACTTTGGCCGCTACGAGGGGGCTCCGTACTACTCAAACGCCCAGATTACCACTCGCCATCCGGTTGCCTTTCCAATATCGGCTTGACGTGCCATTTCCTGAACTATTCTTTTAAGTTTATACATAACCAAATTCCGCCACCACATCTTGAATTTTACCAGGAATTGTATTTGCTCAATATCTCGGCTATTTTCCAGTTTTGTACAAAAATGGTAAGTTATGGTTATGGTTATGGTTATGGTAAGACTTAAGTTGTTGTAAATTTATTCTCTACAACTTTTGTCCTTGCATTTTCTATCGCCCGACCGATATTTTTCGACTTGTATTTGGTCGACGTTTTGAATTTAGACCTCCCGTGACCCTTAAGGTTAGAGCAAAAAATTGATGACGAGAATGTTTGCAAGGCAAAGCATTTTTTTACTAACCCAACTGCTATAAGAGATTTATTGAAAATGCCCGCTCCAATTCGGTCCGGAACATATTGTTTAAACAATTTAAAGTGAAAATTTTAGCGTGCTTTTTAATATCTCCGAATATATAAATAATAGGATAATAAATTAAGAATAGAAATTTATTCCCCACTAAATCAATACATATAAATAAAATTAAGGTGTCTATTTGTAATGTCAAAATAACAGCTTTTTACTAAATACATATGATAGTATATGCGATACTTTTTAAAAAAAAATATGTCTGTGTCTGTCTGTCTGTTTTCCGGCTAATCTCCGAAACGGCTGGACCAATTTTGACAGGACTTTCACTGGCAAATAGATGATGTTACAAGGAGTATTAACTTAGGCTATTTCTATTTCAGAAAAGAATTAAAGTACCGCGAAAAAAAATTAAATCCATGAAATTGTGATCAAAATCCGATTCACATAGGGGAATCCCATTCAAATATACACTGGCGGACAAAATTAACGCAACACAAAAAATTTGGCGCAACTTTGGAATACATTATTTTTTGAACCCGTCGCCTGCCTAATTTAGATCATCTTTTTTTTTAAATTGTAGGAAATTTTGTAGTGAATTTTTAAATATCTAGTTTAATCAAAAAATTACATACATACAGGCTGTACCAATGACGATAGTTTTTTTTAATGTTATTGAAACACTCTATGGGACATCAGACACAAATACTGTAAATCATAATTGATTATTGCATAGCGTAATGCTTTCTTAACATTTCCTTTTTTTAATCGCTTTGATATCTCCATTTTAATGAAAATAGAGATATTTTCAAATCATCATGTTTGGAAGCCTTTTATTTAAAAAAAGAGCTTATAGCTTATAAGTAGGCCAGAAAACTAGCACCGAAAATGAAGTTGGATTTTACGTAAATTAACGCATTAACATCTAAAACAGCAACTTGAATTTAAAGAAAGAAAAACAGAATCAAACAAATTAATGTTATTAACAAAAAACTAATAACGAGTATTTCCACCCCTACTTCTCACTACAGCTTCACATCGTCGCCTCATGCTTAAAAATAATCGCCTAATTTCCTCCTGGTCCAAAGCGTTCCACAATTGGATTAGTGCCTCTTGTACTTCTCCAAGGGTCATAGGGGGTGGTTGTGTTTTTCTCAACTGCCTACCGAGTATATCCCATATATGTTCAATAGGATTGATATCAGGACTTCGTGCTGGCCAATTTAGTGTATCAACACCTACGTCCTCGAGATATTTATTCATCGACAATATGAGTAACATGAGATCTTGCATTGTCTTGCATTAACAAGAAATTGTCACCGATGTAAGGTGAGAATGGGACAACATGTTCTGATAAAATCTCTCTAATGTACCTTTCGCTATTTAGTGCACCTCCATGTACTGGTAACAATTCTGTACGTGCATTTAATGAAATTCCTCCTCACAGCATCACGGAACCTCCATTGAAGAGAGTGGTTTGACGTATGTTACATTGTGCGTAACGTTCATTTGGCCTTCTTATAACTCTTTGTCGACGATCTGTAGAGGCAAAAACTAGATACATCAGTAAATAGCACTCTTCCCCAGTGTTCAATATTCCACTCTAAATGCTCCCTAGCAAATTGTAACCTAGCTCTGCTGTGCTCTGCATTAAGAGTGGGTCATGTAGGTGGAATTTGTATATGCAGATTACTTTCTTTGAGTCTTCTTATTACTGTCTTAGCACTAACTTCTACATCATGGACGGCACTTAGCTGTGCCTGAGGGTTTGTGCTGGTAACAAATCGTTCTCGCAGAGCGCGAACTCTAATAAAACGATCTTGAATCAGTGTGGTAACACGAGGTCTTCCTTGTCCTTGCCGCCTGTCGTAACTCTGCGTTAACCCCTAGTCTATCAGCTACTACCCGCATACTCAACCCTTCATTTATTAATGTCACTGGTTTAACACAATCATCATAGTTAAGATTTCTTCTACCTTGTTCCATATTCATAACATAAATTCTGTATATCAACGTTTTGACAACTTATTAATTTTGATTGTTTTACTCTAAGCCTACTTTTAATTTTCTACCAATTTTTTTACCAGAGGCCAAAGCTTGATAAACTTGAAAACATGATTATTTTAAAATCTCTATATTTTCATTAAAAATGGAGATATCAAAGCGAATAAAAAAAAGAAATGATAAGAAAGCATTAGGCTATGCAATAATCAATTATGGTTTACAGTATTTGTGTCTGATATGTCCCATAGAGTGTTTCAATGTTTGAGAAAAAAACTATCGTCATTGGTACAGTAAACGATACGCTGATGCGATACGTTGATACGATTCGTGATTTTGCAACAAATGGATACCCGCCTTTAATAGTTACTGTTTGTAACATCGAAATATGAGACATAAAATAATTTCAAAGGAGACTCACAATTACCATAAAGGGAGATCGGAACAGTATAACTTTTCTTACAGCAAGCTAAAATCATGACTATAAAGGTGCTTTCATTCAACAAGTTGTTATGTTTTGATAGAATACTAATAACTAATCAATTTTAACACAAAACCCAGCAAAATAATACACTAAATTAAAGAATAACTGTATTACTTCTATTTCAAGAATTATTGTTGACCCCACTTTACCACAAAACTTTCGATGGTATTAGGCAATGTAGACATCCAAATGAATGCTAATGATGCCGATGGCATGGCCGAGGAACATGTAAAATGGATCCGTAATATTTGAGTGGAAAACATTCTTATTCTGCATCACATTCACCATCCAATTGTTTTATTATATGACGAAAGGTGTGATCAATATTTTGTCATACTACAGGATAATGTCATAATGTGATGGGCGATATATATACTTGACAACGCTGTTAAAAATGCGGTAGCAGGTGTGAAGATATCCATATAATAAGGGTTTCTTGCTCGGTTTTTTATCTCTCATATTTCGATGTTACAAACTATACTACTCCAATGTAGATCTCTATCCAATTATAATGAAGTTATACTTATCGTGGGAGAAGATATAGATATTTTAGTAATACTGACAGCTCGAAATTCTTTAAATTGTAATACTTGTTTACTTTCTGAAACCTAGCAGAGGAAAAATTGACAAAAAGCTATGCAGTACCGGCAGTTTCAAGTACTCATCAATCAGAAAATGTATCCTAGTTATTCATGCATTCAGTGGTTATGAGACCAACACTTCTGCATTCTTTGAGCAAATAGCATTTTCAATTTACTGGAGAAGATGCCAGATTTACAGACAATAGTTGGTCATTTTCCTCCAAAGATTCTCACCTCGATTTCCTGGAAACCGCTTCAGAAAAATATATTAATGCTCTGTATGGAGCTCAAAAAAAATATCCTGGAAAGTATTCCTTGGCTGAATTCAGATTTCTGTGCTTCAAAAAAAAACAGTGGCTAAAAATTCATTCAACCTTCGTTCTTTACCACGCACGACACGATACATACATAGTGTATCATCAAATACAAAGATGAGGAGACATTGATTTGAAACCAACCAAATGGGGGGAGGGGTGGTAGCGGACTCTGAAAGGTTTACTTCCAGTAACGACTGAAAAAGAAGCTGTGCCTGTAAGAAGCTGTAAGAAGCTGTATTGGGAAGCTGATTTTTTTCTCTTGTCCAGGCCCAGGCCGAAATTTTTTTCAGATTTCTCAATTATGGAAGGGTTGGGAGGGGAGAGGTGGACAAGGGTCAAACGGGTGTATCTCCGGCCCTGATGAACTGATTTAAAAAAATAAAAAAAGATTTCTTAAATTTTTTTATAAGGAATCGAGGACAGCTTGAAAAAAAAACAAAACTCAAAAACACCTCCCAGGTGAAAATAAAAACGTTATTTTTTATTTTATTTTTTTTTGTTATGGAAAGGAGTGGGGAGGGGCACATAGTGAAAAAGTTGGGCAATTGTATAAACTTTACTGAAAAAAAAATTACCGATTTCGTTTATTAGGGATGTCAGGGCGTCGAATCTAGGTTAAAGCCCTGTAGAAGGGCGAGGAGATGTCCTACGCTCTTAAGCCAGGGCTCTTTCTCAAGGTGAAGGTTTCCCCTATTAATTAAAAAAAAATCTCGATCGCAGCAATAGTTTTCATACGAGCGCGAGTTGGGACGCTGGGAAATTTTATTTTCTCTCGCCAGTATCTCCAGCGGCAGAATAGTGGGCGTGGACTCTACCCTCTCTTCTCGCGCGCTATCCCGACTCACACACAGAGAGATTCCTTGCGATTCCTTCCTTTACTCTCTCATTTAGTTGTCGATTTCAACGGTTTTTTTTCCTCACGATGAATTTTCGATTCAATTGTTAATGCTTAATTGGCCTGGGCTTCCGATAACCATTACCTACAAGAACCATTACACGTATCGAGGAGACCTATTTTTCTTGTTCAAAACATTTTTCTATCCGTCTCCTCGATTACGCGTAATCTAAAAACAAACTGTTTTTACAATATTTGAAGGGCTGGGCGCGCCCCCTGGTAGAAAACAATTACCGGAAATGGTAAACAATTATGAACAAGTTGGATAAATTTTTTTTCAAAAAAGTCACTTCCGTTTGGACCCCTTTTTTTTCGTAGTTCCGCTCCACTATACACCAATCGAACTTAACGTGTGCCACTAAAATGTGTGCCCTTTTTTATGTATAACTTAGTGGAGAATGCATTTCTATTCTTGATTTTTTTTCCTATTATTGATATTTTCCGGGATATTTAAAAAAACGCTAAAATGTATCCTTTCAATTGTTTAAACAATATGTTCAGGATCAAATTGGAAGGGCATTTTCAATAAATCTCTTTCTAAGTATTAAGTAAAGAAGCGACAGAAAAAACAAAAGCTTCCTTAAGAATTTTTATAACAAAAAAAAAACCCGTCCCTGGTCTATTACGAAACACTAGACTAATTAAAAGAAATATCGTACTTAATTTCGCTTCTTTAAGTTCTTCAGTTCCAGTGGTGATTTGATGATGGTCAGTGTCTTGTTCATGTACATCTTGATTTTCACTCTTTGTTCCATTGGATTGTATAGAATATTCTCCTGTTTGTTCTGGTACTAGTATTGAACTGGGTTTTGATACAATATGGGTATGAACATGTGTGGTGCTTCCTACAGGTTCAGTTAAATTCTGCATATCAAAAGATTCATTCAAAATAGAACCTTCTGTTAAAATTCTAGAAACATCCTCCGAAACACCAGTGGAGTGATTTGCAGACGTACTAATTTGAATTATTTCAGTAGCTGATTCGTTTTGTCCGTTTTTTATAGTATAAGTAGTTATATTATCAAATGAATCTTTAAAGGTTCCTTGTTCTGATCGGTCGGTTATTCTTTCTCCTGTTATACTTTTTTCTGTTACATCTTCCATTTCATTTGTGCTAATTTCTAACTCGTCTTCTGATACCTCGGCTGGCAGTGTGCTGGTATTCTCAGACGATACCTGGACATCACTGGACATGTCCACTTGCGACTGAGTTTCAGTTTGAAAGGATTCTGTTAATGTATTTAAAAATGGGTCGTGCTGTTTCGTAGATCGCTCCTCTTCTATATGGTACTGCATTTCCTTTGCACTCTCCTCTCTTGTACGTTCTAACAATTCTTGTGTTTCAGATATTTGAGAGCTGCTACTTTCGGTATGTACGATTTCTTGAAACGTGTTAGTTTGCGATATGTCCGTCGTATTATATTCTCTGCTGTCGGAAGACAAATTCTCTGGAGAACTGGTTTGTCTATTATATTCTTCTGAAGCTGATTCCGTATCCTCATTTCTTTGAGAATAATCACTAAATTCGTTGCCTTCTTCTGCTGTATGTTCTTCCATTTCTTCCTTGGTACTTATTTTTTGTGTAAGATTATATTCTACAGTTGTTTTCTGTTCATTAGTTTCTTTCATACTTGTCACTTCAACAGATTCCTCTTTTATATGCTCGTATTCTCTAAATTGAGTTTCAGACATTTCAATTGTACTTTCTTCATATTTTTCAGATTCGTCGACTTCTAATGTTACTTCACTGATTGTTGATATCTCAGTAGTTATACCTAGACCATGATCAGTCACATTCAGCTCATCCGACATTTCAGTTTGAAAGGATTCTGTTAATGTATTTAAAAATGTATTTGTTCTGTCGTGTTTTTCAGATTTATTGATGTCTAAAATTGTTATTTGGTTTCCGATTTGAGTGGTAATTGATATCTCGGTAGTTAAATCTATAGTTGCATTATTCTCATTCATCCCAGACCCCATATTCCCTGTATCATCATATTCATCAAAGTCAGTGACTTCGCCTAATGGATTTGTCTGATTCCCAGCTACCTCAGACGTTTGCGTCTGATCATGTTCATTAAGATCAGTACTTTCTGAGATATCACTTATTTGGTCTGAATCTACGAGAGAAGTTTCTGATATTGTCGTAATTTCTTGCTTCATGGTACTGAGAACTTCATTATTATTTTCATATTTTGTTGTCAGCTCATCCGACATTTCAGTTTGAAAGGATTCTGTTAATGTATTTAAAAATGTATTTGTTCTGTCGTGTTTTTCAGATTTATTGATGTCTAAAATTGTTATTTGGTTTCCGATTTGAGCGGTAATTGATATCTCGGTAGTTAAATCTATAGTTACATTATTCTCATTCATTCCAGACTCCATATTCCCTGTATCATCATATTCATCAAAGTCGGTGACCTCTTCTAATGGATTTGTCTGATTTCCAGCTACCTCAGACGTTTGCGTCTGATCATGTTCATTAAAATCAGTACTTTCTGAGAGATCAGTTATTTGGTCTGAATCTACGAGAGAAGTTTCTGATATTGTTGTATTAACTTGCTTAATGGTACTGATAACTTCATTATTATTTTCATATTTTGTTGTAATTGTTTGAACTTCCGTGCTGAAATTTTGAAAACGGTTTGTAATATTTTGCAAATCCGTTTCCATTACTTCAGTAGGTGCTTCTTCTGTCTGCTGCTGTCTATTTTGAGTTTCGGTTGCCTCTTGCTGTTCTAAATCCTCGTCCAATTCATCAGTTTGTATCGCTTCTGTTTTCGTGTTTTGCATTTTTTTAGTAAATAAATTTTCAGTATTTTCAGTTTCTTCCGTTACGGTCATGTTATTAGTAATTTCCACAAGTTCATCTTCTTCTTCTGAACATATTTCGCAAATAGTTTCGGTTGGATGTTCATCATATTTCTCGGTTTGCTTATACATTTTTTTGGTTTCAACTGCATGGGTTGTTAATTCAAACTTTGGCGTTTGCGATGCTGATGGATGGGAAATAATTATGTTTTCTTTCAGGGTTTCAAATTCATTCACGTCTACTGTAGTTGTACTTTTTAACAGATCAAATGTATTGTTTTGTTGTTTCATCTGATCTGAATGTGTGACCACAGCTGCTTCTTCTGCCTGCTGCTGTATATTTTGGGTTTCGGTTACCTCTTGCTCTTCTAAATTTTCGTCCAATTCATCAGTTTGTGCCACTTCTACCTTTTTAGTAAATGAATTTTCGGTATTGTCCGTTTCCTCAATTGAGGCCATGTTCCGTGTCTCATTGTCGTAGTGCGTTGTTGATTTAAACATCGGATTATTACTTGAGGTGAATACTGTGTATTCTCCTGTTATTCTCGATTCAAGTTCACTTGCAAGATTTTGTAAATTAGATGCAGTATTTTGCTGCAATGTTACTGTTTTATTGCCTTCATCTGCTAGAAATTCGTTAGAGAAGTTAAATAAATCGACTTCATTAAGTTCTTCACTGACTTGAGCTTCAGTTTCAAAGGTTGTTGAGATAGATTTAGAAATTTCTGTTATGGAGATCGAAATATTATTTACATGTTCTGTTGTCATTGCTGGAACAGTTTCAGTAACTTCTGTTGTAAAATTTAATCTATGAATTTCTAGAGTAGAGAGCAAATCAATATTTTCGTATTCTTTTGTTCCACCGGATTCGAATTGATTTGTAATATTTGGTAAACTGGACGTAATATTTTGTTCCTCCATCTGATCTGATTCTGGAAATGAATGATGTGAAATTTTCGTTATTCCTCCTTGCATATGAGTATTTAGAACCTCGGTTGAATGTTCATGTTCAACAATCTTATTTATGGAGGTCCCAGTAGTTTTATGAGTTTTGGTGTGGAATAACTTAGTTTCAGTAACTTTCATTGTAAAACTTTCCCCATTTTCAGTTTCTTCCATTACGGTCATGTTAGTAGCAATCTCCTCAGGTTCATCCTCTTCCTCTGAACATATTTCGCAAATAGTTTCGGTTTGATGTTCATCAGAGTAGTTCAAGCTGTGTTCTTTTGACACACTAGTATATTTCTCGGTTTGGTTATACATTTTTTTAGTTTCAACTGCATGGACCGTTACTTCAAACTTTGGCGTTTGAGATGCTGATGGATGGGGAATAGTTATGTTTTCTTCCATAGATGTTTTAAATTCGTTCACGGCTACTGTAGTTGTATGTTTTTCTGTCACGTTATTCGTAGATGTTTGCGTACTTCCTCCTTCTAGTTGATCATACTCATTAAATTTCGTACTTTTTAACAGATCAAATGTATTGCTTTGTTGTATCATCTGATCTGAATGTGTCACCACAGTATGCGAAACGTTCATTATTCCTTGCTTAAATGTATTTAGAACCTCGGCTGTTTCCCGAGTTACATCTTCGTATTTACTAGAAGTAAATTCATTATCGCTTTCGAGACAGGTCTCGCATATCGTTTTACCAGTTTTCTGTTCATTTGAGAAATAAAACAACTGGTCATCTTTTATTACTTCGGTGTATTTAGTTTGCTGGTGCATATTTTCAGTTTCGGATGCTTCTTGCTGTTCTAAATAGTCATCAGATTCATTCGTTTGTAACACTTCTATTTTTTTACTTTGCATCTCTTTAATGAATGAATTTTCAGTGTTGTCCGTTTCCTCAATTGAGGCCATGTTAGGTGTTTCATTTTCGTACTGCGCTGTTGATTTTAACATAGGACTATTACTTGAGGTGAATACTGTGTATACTTCTGTTATTCTCGGTTCAAGTTCAGTTGTAATATTTTGTAAATTAGATGCAGTATTTTGCAAGTGCCATGTTACTGTTTTATTTCTTTCATCTGCTGGAAATTCGTTAGAGAAGTTAAATAAATCGCCTTCATTAAGTTCTTCAGTGACTTGAGCATCAGTTTCAAAATTGGTTAAAGTAGATTTTGAAATTTCTGTTATGGATATCGAAATATTATGTTCATGTTCTGTTGTAATTGGTGCAATTTTCGTGGTAAAATTTTGAAGAAAGTGTGTGATATTTTGCAACTCCGAAGTTTCCTTTACTTCAGTAGTTGCATGATCATATTCATCAAATGTTTGAATTGATATTTCAGTGTTAAATCCATCAAGTTGTGTTGTTATAATAGAATTAGTTACAGTCAAACTAGTTTCATTTTCTAACGGCAATATATCTACATCGGATGAATCTTCATATTCGTCAATCTTATTTATGGTGGTTCCCGTGATTTTGGTATGGAATAACTCAGTTTCAGTAACTTTCTTTGTAAAATTTAAGTTATGAATTTCTGTTGTAGAGAGCAAATCAATATTCTCATTTTCTGTTGTTCCACCGGGTTCTAATTCGCTATTACTTGAGGTGAATTCTGTCTCATCTACGTATTCTTCCGTTGTTCTTGGTTCATGTTCAGTTGTAATATTTTGTAAATTAGACGCAGTATTTTGCAAGTGCCATGTTACTGTTTTATTTCTTTCATCTGCTAGAAATTCTTTAGAGAAGTTAAATATATCGACTTCATTAAGTTCTTCAGTGACTTGAGCATCAGTTTCAAAATTTATTGAAGTAGATTTTGAAATTTCTGTTATGGATATCGAAATATTATGTTCATGTTCTGTTGTAATTGGTGCAATTTCCGTGGTGAAATTTTGAAGAACGTGTGTAATATTTTGCAAGTCCGAAGTTTTCACTACTTCAGTAGTTGCATGATCATATTCATCAAATGTTTTAATTGATGTTTCAGTGTTAAATCCATCAAGTTGTGTTGTTATAATAGAATTCGTGACAGTCAAACTAGTTTCATTTTCTAACGGCCATATGTCTACATCGGATGAATCTTCATATTCATCAATCTTATTTATGGTGGTCTCCGTGGTTTTAGTATGGAATAACTCAGTTCCAGTAACTTTCATTGTGAAATTTAAGTTATGAATTTCTGTTGTAGAGAGCAAATCAATATTTTCATTTTCTGTTGTTCCACCGGGTTCTAATTGACTATTACTTGAGGTGAATTCTGTCTCATCTACGTATTCTTCCGTTGTTCTCGGTTCCTGTTCAGTTGTAATATTTTGTAAATTAGATGCAGTATTTTGCAAGTGCCATGTTACTGTTTTATTTCTTTCATCTGCTAGAAATTCTTTAGAGAAGTTAAATATATCGACTTCATTAAGTTCTTCAGTGACTTGAGCATCAGTTTCAAAATTTATTGAAGTAGATCTTGAAATTTCTGTTATGGATATCGAAATATTATGTTCATGTTCTGTTGTAATTGGTGCAATTTCCGTGGTGAAATTTTGAAGAACGTGTGTAATATTTTGCAAGTCCGAAGTTTTCACTACTTCAGTAGTTGCATGATCATATTCATCAAATGTTTTAATTGATGTTTCAGTGTTAAATCCATCAAGTTGTGTTGTTATAATAGAATTAGTGACAGTCAAACTAGTTTCATTTTCTAACGGCCATATGTCCACATCGGATGAATCTTCATATTCATCAATCTTATTTATGGTGGTCTCCGTGGTTTTGGTATGGAATAACTCAGTTTCAGTAACTTTCATTGTAAAATTTAAGTTATGAATTTCTGTTGTAGAGAGCAAATCAATATTTTCAGTTTCTGTTGTTCCACCGGGTTCTAATTGACCATTACTTGAGGTGAATTGTGTCTCATCTACGTATTCTTCCGTTGTTCTTGGTTCATGTTCAGTTGTGATATTTTGTAAATTAGACGCAGTATTTTGCAAGGGCCATGTTACTGTTTTATTTCTTTCATCTGCTGGAAATTCGTTAGAGAAGTTAAATAAATCGCCTTCATTAAGTTCTTCAGTGACTTGAGCATCAGTTTCAAAATTTGTTGAAGTAGATTTTGAAATTTCTGTTATGGATATCGAAATATTATGTTCATGTTCTGTTGTAATTGGTGCAACTTCCGTGGTTACATTTTGAAGAAAGTGTGTAATATTTTGCAACTCCGAAGTTTCCACTACTTCAGTAGTTGCATGATCATATTCATCAAATGTTTTAATTGATGTTTCAGTGTTAAATCCATCAAGTTGTGTTGTTATAATGGAATTATTGACTGTTGCTTCACCGGGTTTTAATTGAGTTGTAATATTTTGTAAACTGGACGTAATATTTTGTTCTTTCATCTGATCTGAATCTGTAACCGAATGGGGTGTTATTGCTTGCACGGAAGTATTTAGAACCTCTGTTGTTTCCTGATTTATATTTTCATGTATACTAGAGGTAGATTCATTGTCGACTTCAAGACATGTTTCGCATATTGTACTAGTTTGCAATTCATTCGAGAAATTAAATAATTGGTCTTCTTTTACTTCTTCGGTGTATTTGGTTTGTTGGTCTATATTATGAGTCTCGGTTGCTTCTTGATGTCCCAAGTGGTCACTAAATTCGTTAGATTGCATTACTTCTTTGGTGTTTTGCGCTTTTTTAGTAGATAAGTCTCCAGGATTTTCCTCCTCATTAATTCGGGTCATGTCAGTATCATTTGTATAGTTTTGTTCCTTCATCTGATTTGAATCTGTGACCGCACCGTGTGAAACGTTTGATATATCTTGCTGATACGTATTTAGAGCCTCGGTTGTTGCCTGAATTACATTTTTATGTTTACTGGTGGTAAATCCTTCATCGATTTCGAGACATGTTTCACATATTGTGCTACTTTGCCGTTCATTTGAGAAATTAAATAATTGGTCTTCTTTTACTTCTTCTGTGATCGAAGCTTGTGAAACTTCTTGCTCATAAGTAGTTAGAAATTCGATTGTTTCCACATTCACACTATCAACTTTACTAGGAGTAACTTCATTGGTTGTTACTTGAAACTTTTTGGATATTCCCTCATCAGGAGACTCTACAAATACATCAAGTGACAGTTCGTGTCCAAAGCATGTATCACATAGTGTGCTGGTTGGCAGTCCATTGGAAAAATGAAACATTTGATTTTCTTTCGGTTCCTCATTATATTCTTTAGTCTGCTGGTATATATTTTGAGTTTCGGTTGTCTCTTGTTCGTTAATTTCTGACACTTCTATTTTCCTATGATCTGATTTCGTAGTAGATATTTTATCGGTATTTTCCTTCGTTAAACTCCCAGATAACGTAGTTTCAGTTGTAATTCTACCAATTTCCATTTCATATTCTGAACATATTTCACAAATTGTGTTAGTTTGGTCTTTGTCATTCAATGTATGTTCGTTTAGTACCTTAGTTGTTAATTTAAGTTTCGGAATATCTGTTGAGAACAAAATATCAGTTTTGTATGTTTCCGTTGTGTCAGCTTCTGCTTCAGATGTAATATTTTGCAATATATGCACGTCGTTTTCTTTTTCCCATATTTCTGGGACTTCAGTAGTTTCTTTACCATATTCAAATGGTGAAGCAGTTGTTTTCAAAGCTACTTCCTCGGATGGTTTTGCAAATATATTAGAGGACCCTTCGATTTCAATACAAGTTTCACAAAGTGTGCTAGTTTTCATTTCTTTAGAGAAATAAAATAGTTGGTCATCTTTTACGTCTTCAGAGTATTCTTTAGTGTGGTGCGACATGTTTGGCATGACGGTAATTTCTTCCGATGATATTACTTCATTTTTAGAACTTGACACTTCGAATTTTCTTGAATGTTCCGGTTTAAAAGTATTTTCTTGAATATTTTCATATTCTGAACAAATTTCGCAAATTGTATCCATTTGGTCTTCACTAGAGAACTTCAATGTATGATCTCTCAAAACATCACCTTCTTGCCTCTTGGTAGTTGTACTTTCTTTCGCGTGTTTACGTTCACTAGATAGCATAGTTTTCCCTACCATTGTATTAAGTGACGTTCGTTGTGAGATAGTTGCGACACCATCTTCTTCGTTTGTTTTAAGATCTTCTACAGTATTACCTGAGAAATTATATACATGTTGTTCTTGAAGTTCTTCTGTATATTCCTTGGTTTGGCCGGCAAATTCCTGAGTTTCAGTTTTTATAGATGTTGATTTAAACTTTGGAATTTCTGTTGTCAAAAAATTATCACTTTGATATTTTTTAGTCGTGCTTACTTCTAGTGCAGTTGTAATAGTTACGGAACTAGATGTATCATGTTCTTCTTTAAATTCTTCTGTATATTCTTTGGTTTGGTCATCTCCAGTTCTTACAGATGTTAATTTAAACGCCGGAATTTCCGTTGTTAGTAAAACATTTTGTTCTTCAGTTGTGCTAGCTCCATATTGCAATGGATTAGTCAATGCATTTTTCAGACTTGCCTCCTCAGACACTCCTGAGTGTTCCGTTTTAGAAGTAATGCCTTGGATATCGTTTTCATATTCCGAGCAAATTTGGCAAATTGTATTGGTACGATCTTCAACAGATAAATTCAATGCATGGTCTCTTACAGTGTCACTTTCGTCTTCTGCTTCTTCTTCTTCCATATTTGTGCTTGATTCTAATAGTGAGGTTCGTGTCAGATCTGTAGCTTGTTCTTGCATTTCAGGTTGCTCTAGAGACGTATTTGAGAAATTAAACATATGTTCTTGTTTAAGTTCTTCTGTATATACTTTGGTCTGTTCGTCAACTTTTTGAGTGTCGGTTTTTACAGTTAAGTTATGTTTCAGAATTTCTGTTACGAACGAATGATCACTTTCGGAATTTTTAGTTGTACTAGTTTTTAATGCAGATGTGGTAGCTTTGAAACCAGTTTCAAAATTTTCTGTCTCCCACAGAGCTGTCGGTTTAGTAATATCTGGTACTGGTAACGTTGTTATTTCGTTAATAGATTCTACAGTTTCATTTGAAGTCCCTTCAATCTCGATGCATATTTCGCATAGTGTACTAGTTCCCAATTCTCTAGTGAAGTGAAACAATTGATCTTCTTTTGCTTCTTCAGTATGTGTATTAGTTTGGTATATATATGGAGTCTCTGATGTTTCTTGATGTTTCGTATATTTATTGGTTCTAAATCTGCCTGTTTTTGATTGGTCAATATTTTCGTTTTCTAAGGTAATTATGGTAGTAATTTCAACATCTTCATATTCTGAACATATCTCGCAAATTGTGTCAGTTCGTGTTTCATTAGATAAGTTCAGAGTATTTTCTTTTAATTCTTCATTATATTTTTCATTATAGATACTTTGAGTTTCAGTTTCTGTGGTCGTCACCATAAACTTCGGTATTTCAGATGTGGACATACTAGTAATTTTATCTTTTATCATATTCCTGGTTGCTTCTTGACTGGGTGTATATTCGCCAAATGTGTTGACCATTGACGTTTTAATGGTTTTTCTTGTAAATTGTGTTGGTTCACTATTTTCTTTTTCTGAGATTTTAGATAGGTCGGAAATTACTTCGACTTCATTTTCGAGGCAAGTTTCACATAGCGTGCTTGCTTGCTGGTCATTAGAGAAATGAAACACCTGGTTCTCTTTAGGTTCTTCATTATATTCTTCACCATGCTGAAATGTGTTATGAGTTTCAGTTTTTGCATCCATAGTTCTGTCCATTGTAGTTATTCCTTCCTCTGTGGGAACTTCAAATGATTTTGAAGATAACATATTCTCATACACGGAGCAAATTTCACACAATGTGCTGGCTTGCTGTTTATTGGAGAAATGAAATCTTTGATCGTCTTTTACTTCCTCTGGATATTCTTCAATTTGTTGATATATGCTTTGAGTGGTAATTGTTCCTTTCTGACCTTGTGTGTGGCTCTCAAATATGTTACTTATCGACACATTTGTTTTTACGTGCGGCTTGTCTGTGGGGGTCTCAGTGGTCTCAATTTCATGCTGAGTAGATATAGTGAATAACTGATCTACTTTTAGTTTTTCGGTATATTCTTCAGTCCGATGAGGCTTACTTTGATTTGCAATTTCATATGCTGCCAACTCCAGTGGAATTTCTGTTGTAATATAGTATGAAATGTTAGTTTCGTATTCATCAGCAGTGCCGATTTCTTCAAATTTAGTTGTAATATTTTCCAATTTCAATATTTCTGCCTGATCTGTAGTGCCTTCTTTTGTTCGTGTATATGTATCCAGGGTGTTATCGATCAGCGGTACGTGTGTTGAAAATAATTTAGTGGTTTTTGAACTAGATGTCATATTTTCAAAGTGCCATAGTTTTAAAATATCTTCAGTCGTATACTCATGTTCAGCAAATACCTTACTGACTGAAAATTGAGTAGTTTCTTGTTTAAGTTCATTGTGGAAATTATTTGTAGTATATTGAGTTTCTAGCTGCTCAGCAATTGTTTCTTCTGTCTCAACGTATTCATCCAATACCTTATTGACCGACGTATGATTATCACTTTCTTCGTGTACCAGTGTTGTTAAATCAAATGAATTGGTTTGTAAACCAGCTGTGATATTTTCCAAATGTAATGTTTCTGCTATATCAGTTGCTTCTTTGCCTATGTCTGCATACTTCGCCGTATAGATTGAAGATGTAGTATTTTGTTCATATTGTTGTAATTCATTCGAAAAATTAAATATATCTTCTTCATATAATTCCTCAGTGTATTCATTCTCTTGATTTTTGGTTCCTTCCCCTGAACGTCCATATTCATCAAGTATCATATTCGTTGTAATTGCAGTTGTTACGTTTTCAAGTTCTTCCATATGTATTGTGGATAAATTATATACCTGATCTTCTTTTAGTTCTTTAGTTTGATATGCAGTTATTTTTTGGGAATACGTCTGTTCATTTTCTTCAAATTCTTTAGTTTCAGATACCTGCACTGTTGTATCTTGTAATGTATTATGTGAATTTTGTATATTTTCCTCGAATCCCCCTGCTTTTGTATCTACCGTAACTGATGTCTTCGATTCATTTTTGTCACTGAGGGTGTACAGTTGAGGTTCATTAGAGACGTAAAGTTTTTCTAAATCATCAGTGTTCTTCCGTTCTGCCGTACCATCATAAATGCTTTCAGTACTAGCTTCTAATTCACTTATTTCATTTTCAATATTTGTTGGTTCCATTGTTTCATTAGTTATTCCCACAATATTATCAGAAGAACTTATCTGTTCCATATATTCATCTTGCTCAGATTCACTTGACCCTGTCAGCATCTGTTCTAATTCTGATTTGTTACTGAATGCTTGTGTATGATCCTCGTCCATATTATATTGATATTCATTAAATTCTGTGCTCTCTGTCACCTTGTAGGGTTTATCTGGTTCTTCAATTTTATTTGTTGTCATTGTGATGGCCAATTCCTCTAGTTCTGAAGCAGCCTCAGATACCTCTATTGTATGTTCTGGATACTCAATCATTTCCGTAGTAACGTCTTCATTCCATTCCCATGTTATAGTTTGTGCCTGTGTAGTCTCCTCATTTATGTATTCATAGTCACTAAATTCCATAATTTCTGATACGAGATGTGTATTATTCTGATTCTCTGATTTATTTGTTTCTTCTTCTGATATTAGCCCTTCTAAAAGTGTGATAGTGACAATTTGTGTAGATTCATTTGCCGACCAATTAATGACATGTAGTTTTTCAGTCATTTCTTGTGTCTCTTCTGATGCTTGCGTACTTTCTTCTTCTATGTTTGATATTTCTGTTACTTCATATTCTTTAGCTGACAGTTCAGTGTTGTGACTTACTGAAGATTCGTTTCTATTCGAATTATTGACCTCTAAAACCTTATTTGTTCCTTGTTGTGAATCTTCTACTAGAGTGCTTCGTTCTTCTATGTTTGATGTCAATGTTGACCCCTGGTTTAGGTTTTCATGTAAATATTCACCGGTACTAGTTGTAAGGTTCAGTATTCCGGAGTCATATATTTCTGTTGGCTGTGTTTTCGGTTCTTCATGTTCTGATATTTGGATGCTTTCCATTTTCGTATATTCTGTAAATTTACTGTTGTTGAATTCTTCAGTGTTATCCTCTTCAATACCATGTTCTGAAACAGTGTACGAAATAGCTTCTTCAATAGAAGTCTCAGTAGTTGTGGGTATTCTCGGTTCTTCAATTTCAACTTCTACGGTATTCTCAATTTTCGTATTAAAAAAATTCTCTATGCTTGTGGTTATTTTCCATTCTTCGATTTCAGTCTCTATCGTATTCTCCATTTCGTTATTGATAGAATTCTCGGTAGTAGCTGTGGTTATTTTGGGTTCTTCAAGTTCAACTTCTACGGTGTTCTCCATTTTTGTGTTAATAAAATTCTCGATAGTTGTGGTTATTTCCGATTCGTCAATTTCAGTCTCTATTGTATTCCCTATTTCTGTATTAAGGGAATTTTCGATAGCATCTGGAGTTATTTTCGGTTCTTCAATTTCTGCTTCTACGGTATTCTCCATTTTAGTATTAATAAAATTCTCGATAGTTGTTATTGTTTTCGATTCGTCAATTTCAGTCTTTATCGTATTCTCCATTTCGGTATTCATATGATTCTCCATAGCTGCTGTGGTTATTTTCGGTTCTTCAATTTCTGCTTCTACGGTATTCTCCATTTTCGTATTAATAAAATTCTCGAGAGTTGTGGTTATTTCCCATTCAAGTTCAGTCTCTATCGTATTCTCCATATCGGTAGTAATAAAATTTTCAAGAGTAGCTGTGGTTATTTTTGGTACTTCAATTTCAGCTTCTATGGTTATCTCCATTTTCGTATTAATAAAATTCTCTAGAGTTGTGATTATTTTCGATTCTTCAGTTTCAGTTTCTATTGTATTCTCCATTTCCGTATTAATAGAATTCTCGATAGCAGCTTCTTCAATAGAAGTCTCAGTAGTTGTGGATATTTTCGGTTCTGCAATTTCCGCTTCTGCGGTATTCTCAATTTTCGTATTATAAAAATTCTCGACAGTTATGGTTATTTTCGATTCGTCAATTTCAGTCTCTATCGTATTCTCCATTTCGGTATTTATAGAATTCTCGATAGCAGCTGTGGTTACATTCGGTTCTTCAATTTCAGTTTCTATGGTATTCTCCATTTTCGTATTAATAAAAGTCTCGATTGTTGTGGTTATTTTCGATTCGCCAATTTCAGCCTCTATCGTATTCTCCATTTCGGTATTAATTGAATTTTCGATAGCAGCTGTGGTTATTTTATGTTCTTCAATTTTAGTTTCTATGGTATTCTCCATTTTCGTATTAATAAAATTTTCGATAGTTGTGCTTATTTTCCATTCTTCAAGCTCAGTCTCTATCGTACTTTCCATATCGGTATTAACAGAATTCTCGACAGCAGCTGTGGTTATTTTCGGTTCTTCAATTTCGGCCTCTATAGTATTCTCCATTTTGGTATTAATAAAATTTTCGATTGTTGTGGGGATTTTCCATTCTTCAAGCTCAGTCCCTATCGTATTCTCATCGTCAGTTGTCGTTATTTTCGATTCTTCAATTTCAGCTTCTATGGTATCCTCGATTTTCGTATTACTTAAATTCTCGACAGTTGTGGTTATTTTCGGTTCTTCATTTTCAGTCTCTATCGCATTCCCCATTCCGGTATCCTCAATAACTTCGTTACTTTTTGTCGTGTAAAGAGTATTTTGACCTACTAATTCATTCGTTATAATTTCTGCTGTTTGGCCATTTAATTCTGAGAAAGATATTGATGATGAAACTGTCCACTGATCTACATATACAAAAGTTTCGCTATTTTCCATAGTCGATGTTTCAGGAGCTATATAGTCTGGAAGCCCGGTGTTATTTTTTCCTGAAGGATTAAGTATCCAGTATTTATATGTATTTAATTCATTAGATACTGTATTTTCTGGTACGTTTATTGAAACAGTCTCTTCATTTGTAATAATATTGAGCACATCCGAAGATACATTACTGTCACTTTCTATCGAATATGTATAATAATATGGGTTTTCTGTTGACTCTGTTTCTGTTAGCTCATATTCCTCTAAAGTGGTATAATTTACTTCAGTTAATTCCTCTTGTACACTGTCGACTTGTAGCGTGGTAAGGTTTGGTTCTATTTCAGTCGGTTCTTCAATTATTTTAGTAGTCACTACCTGATTTATATCGTGCTGAATAGAGTCAGCTATTTCTGTCGACTGTTCAATTTCTGACTTTATCGTATTATAAGGAGTACTTTGCACTTTTAAGTCGTTTGTTATCGTTTCTGCTGATTGATGATTTTTTTCTGTTACAAGCCCCGAAGAAATAGTTGTCCATTCGGATGTATATTCAAAAGAACCACTAGTTTCCACATTCGATGTTTCAGTGACTGTATAACTTGTAGGCTCTACTTCAATTTCTTCTGTAGAAAAAATAGTCACGTAACCGTATGTACCTAATTCAACTATTTCGGATGATATTTCTAGTTCTTTATTAGTTTCCACTTGATTTGTATTTTCATAGCGTTGTTCTTGGTCCTCAAGAGATTCCTCGATGGTTGTGGATTCCGAATCTTCAATTTCTGACTGTAACGTATTATCTACTTGAGTATTTTCAATAAATTCGTTAATTTTGGTTATCTGGGGATGACTCTGTGTTTCTATCTCATTGGTTGACATTGTTAATATTTGATTGTTTTTTTCGGAGAGATATTTTGATGATGATTCCATTTCTACAGTGTCCAACACCAAAGTGTCAGGGTTACTTTCAGTGGTGTCCTTTTGTGTAATTAATAACGAGTTACCATATGTACCTAAGTCATCAAATGTTGGAATACTTATGTTATGCTTCTGATATTCTTCAGTTGGTGTAGCATCAAATTTCACTGTTGCTAGAGTATCGGATACTATTGTTTCAGGAAGAACTTTTGGGTAGGTTTCCGATTCAGTGGTTTTTTCTATTTCCACCTGATTTGTATTTTCATAGTATTCTTGGTCCTCAAGAGATTCTTCGATGGTTGTGTATTCCGACTCTTCAATATCTGACTCTAACGTATTACCTTGTTCGGTATTTTCCATAAATTCGTTAATATTGGTTACCTGGAGATGACTTTGTGCTTCTAACTCATTGGTTGACATTGTTAATATTTGATGGTTTATTTCGGAGAGATATTTAGATGATGATTCTATTTCTAGAGTGTCCAACACCAAAGTATCAGGGTTACTTTCAGTGGTGTCCTTTTGTGTAGTTAGTAACGAATTACCATATGTATCTAAGTCATCAGATGTTGGAATACTTATGTTATGCTTCTGATATTCTTCAGTTGGTGTAGCATCAAATTTCACTGTTGCTAGAGTATCGGATACTATTGTTTCAGGAAGAACTTTTGGGTAGGTTTCCGATTCAGTTGTTTTTTCTATTTCCACCTGATTTGTATTTTCATAGTATTCTTGGTCCTCAAGAGATTCTTCGATGGTTGTGTATTCCGACTCTTTAATCTCTGACTCCAACGTATTACCTTGTTCGGTATTTTCCATAAATTCGTTAATATTGGTTGTCTGGAGATGATTTTGTGCTTCTAACTCATTTGTTGACATTGTTGATATTTGGTGGTTTATTTCTGAGAGAAATTTTCTTGTTGATTCCATGTCTACAGTGTCGAACACTAAAGTGTCAGGGTTACTTTCAGTGGTGTCCTTTTGTGTAGTTAGTAATGAATTACCATATGTACCTAAGTCATCAGATGTTAGAATACTTATGTTATGCCTCTGATATTCTTCAGTTGGTGTAGCATCAAGTTTCACTGTTGCTAGAATATCGGATACTATTGTTTCAGGAAGAACTTTTGGGTTGGTTTCCGTTTCAGTTGTTTTTTCTATTTCCACCTGATATGTATTTTCATAGTACTCTTGGTCTTCAAAATTTTCCTCGATGGTTGTGTATTCCGACCCTTCAATATCTGATTCTAACGTATTACCTAGTTCGGTATTTTCAATAAATTTGTTAATATTAGTTATCTGGAGATGACTTTGTGCTTCTAACTCATTTGTTGATATTTGGTGGTTTATTTCTGAGAGATATTTAGATGATGATTCCATTTCTACAGTGTCCAACACCAAAGTGTCAGGGTTTCTTTCAGTGGTGTCCTTTTGTGTAATTAGTAACGAGTTACTTATGTTATGCTTCTGATATTCTTCAGTTGGTGTAGAATCGACTTTCACTGTTGCTAGAGTATCGAATACTATAGTTTCAGGAAGTACTTCAGTTAATTTCTCGTGTGTACTCTGAACCTCTAGCGAGTTAAGGTTGATTTCCGTTTCAGTTGTTGTTATTTCTATAGGTTTATTGGTTTGCACCTGATTTGTATGTTCATAGTATTCCTCTTTCTTCTGAGATTCTTCTACGGTTGAGGATCCCGACTCTTCAATTTCTGATTCTAACGTGTTATCTATATCGGTATTTTCAATAAATTCATCACTTTCCGTCATGTATGTTTTATTTTGCATATCTAACTTGTTTGTCAACATTTCTACTGTTTGATAATTTATTTCTGTGGAAAATTTGCTAGATAACGTTATTTCGCCTGCATATCTGGAAATACTACTTTCCACAGCTGAAGTGTGAGTGGCTATAACACCTGGAAGTGCAGTTTCATTTGCTTCTGCACGATTAATAGTACCCAATCCATATGTACCTAATTCATCATATGTTATGCTATTTGAAATATTAGTTACTTTACTTGTAGTATTAGCCTCTTCTAAAGATACTTTACTTTCGTTTTCTGTAGAATACGTATAAGACATAGTTGTTTCAGAAAAACTATCTGTTTGTAGCGCATTAAGGTTAGTTTCAGTTTCAGATGTTATTTCTATAATTTTATTGGTTTCCACCTGATTTGTATTTTCATAGTAGTCATCTTCCTCAAGAGTTTCTTCTATGGTTGTGGATTCCAACTCTTCATTTTCTGATTCTAGCGTATTATTAGCGTATTCGTTAATTTTTGTTATCTGGAGAGGATTTAGCGCTTCAAAGTCATTTGTTGCCCTTGATGGTATTTCATCATTACTTTCTGAGAGAAATTCTGTTGATGATTCCATTTCTACAGTGTCGAACACAAATGTCTCAGGGATATCTTCAGTGGTGTTCCTTAGCAATGAGTTGAAGTTTACTTCCGTTAAGTATGGAGTACTTGGCACTTCTAAGCCGATTGTTATAATTTCTGCTGATTGGTGATTTTTTTTTGAGAAAAGCTCTGAAGAAAATGTCCATTCGGATGCATATTCAGAAGATCCACTATTTTCCACATTTGATGTTTCACTGGCTGTATAACTTGAGGCTTCTATTTCAATTTTTGCTGAAGGAAAAATAGTCTCATAATCGTATGTATCTAATTTATCAGAGGTTGAATTATTTGGGATGTTAGTATCTTTATTTGTAACAATATTATCCCCTGAATATACGTTACTTCCATTCTCTTTTAAAGTGGTATCATTTTCTTGAAGAGTTTTTGTGTATTTATTTTGTTTATACCCTCCGGTTGTTGTAACATGAGGTTTCACCGTTTCTACACTGTCGAAAACTGTTGTTTCAGAAATAACTGCACTAAACTCCTTCTGTGTGCTCTCAGTTTGTAGAGTGTTAAGATTTTTTTCTATTTCAGTTGTTATTTGTATTATTCCATTAGTCACCAGCTCATTTGTAGTGTCAACTGCTGTTGTTTCAGGAAGAACTTCAGTTAATTCATCTCGTGTACTCTGAATTTCTGGCACGTTAAGATTGGTTTCTGTTTCAGTTGTTATTTCTACAAATTTATTGGTTTCCACCTGATTTGTATTTTTATAGTATTCCTCTTCTTCAAGAGATTGTTCTGCGGTTGTGGATCTCGACTCTTCAATTTCTGATTCTAACGTATTATCCGTTTTGGTATTTTCAATAACTTTGTTAATTTTTGTTATTTTGAGAGGTGTTTGCCCTTCTAACTCATTTGTTACCATGGCTGATATTTGATTATTTATTTCTGAGGGAGATTCTGAGGATGATTCCATTTCTGTTGTGTCGAACACTAAAGCGTCAGGTTTACCTTCAGTGGTGTCCTTTTGTGTAACTAGTAGGGAGTTGAAGTTTTCTTCGGTATTAGTTTTTATTTCTGTTCTTTGAATAGTTAGAACCTGATTTGTACTTCCATAATATTCAGTTTTCATCGCTTTTTCATTATTATGTTCACTTACTTGTTCCGGTGTTGGTATTGAATTAATTATTTCTTCTGTGTATTCATTTACTAAGATATTAATTTGGTGTGACTCCTCGGTTGCCTCTATTGTAGGTGATGAAATGTCTTGTATACTATTCATATTCGACATAGTATTTGTGAGCTGCTTTGTTGATTCTGTGGAAAATGTAGATTTATCTTTAAATGATTGTTATATAGTATGATGTTGCAAAACATAATTACTTCCCCTGATATCGTGTTACAATGCTTTTGCATTAGATATCAGTTTTACTTATAGAGTGAGATCCAGGGTCGCCAGACCTTACTTATTTTCTGATGCACAAAATGTATACGATAGAATAGTGATAGTACGTACAATAAACGTATACATACCTGTTAGCTGGGGCTGACGGCCAATTCTCAGATACGAGGTGCTACAGGTACGTAAAAATATTACTCACTTTACTTTAAATCTGAGAGCTGATTTTTACGTATGTTGTACGGAATATTGTTTTGAAATAAGTTTTGAAACAGTACTGCCAGACACTTTCTGTTGGCGGTAATTATCGCTAGACGCTTCAAAGATCGAAAGAAAAAACTTACTATAATCTTACTTATAGTATATAAGTATACTTATTAAGTCTCAGATGCGCAAATATTTTTGGTTAAAGATGTGATATAGATAGGAGGGGGGCCGAGCGGTACCATCGCTATCTATGTAGGCCGAGACTTAAATATCTATGTAGGCCGAGACCGCCTCGTAAGTGGCAGGCCGAGTATTTCAGGTGACCCTCCCCACAAATGTGATCAGTGTCACGTGAAGACACGCAACCTCCCACGGTCCTGGCTGATGGGTCCCACCGGCAGAGCCTTGCTTCTGGCGCTCTTGACTTTCTTCGCCGGTGTGTATTACCCACGGGGTTGTCGCGTCGGGTGTTTGAGGGATCCCTCATTCAGTTTGGTATAGGAGGATGAGCATTGTAGCTCAGGATGACGGAGCTTGCGAGATGATCAACTATCAGCTCGCTGACTCCGTCAGGTAAGATGAAGGTGTGTAGTTTGGCAAGGCAGTCGGCATCGCCGTCCACTGGATTAGGCTGTTTTAGTGTCTTCGCGATCCGTTTTCTTTGGTCCTGTTCTTTCCTTCGGTCTCGTCTGCTTCTTCTGCTGTCAGTCGTGCTGAAACATAAGATCGTGATTATCTTATACTTACCCGTTGTCCAGGATCTGGATCTTTGGCCGCTTGTGAGGTCCGGCTCAATCGTAGTCCGTAGCTAGCCAGATCAGTGGGTTCCCGTGGTCCTCTGCGATGGCGTAGAGCTTCTTAGCGTGGTTCTCCATCATCTCCGTGGCCGTCCTTAACTTCAGGTCCCTACGGATGACCTCGTTGTTCACATACCATGGGGCGCCTACTGCAGTCTGAAGTGCTATATTTTCCACTGCTTGGGGTCCTCTTGAGGTGCGTTCTCGCTGCATATACCCATGCGGTGGATGCGTGGCTCAGCCTCTTATCGCTGGCTAACATCGGATACCGCAGGTCTCGGGTGAACTTTGCCTTTTTCGTAGTGGCATCTATATGGTCCTTCCACGTCAGGGCTCGATCCATAATCACACCAAGGTACTTGACGTTGCTCTCCCACTGGATATTGACGTCGTTCATGGCGATGTGTTCTGTTGGCCTCTGCTTGCGAACCCTCCGAACAGCACTGCTTGGCTCTTCTCCGCGTTGATTTCCACCTCCCATCGGTTGCACCAGTCCTCGACAAGCGACGCGGCTTCCTGCAGGTAGCGGGTGGCCTGCCTCACTTGCCATGATCTGGCGAGGATGGCGGTGTCGTCTGCATAGAGGGCTATGATGGTGTTGTTCGTTCTCGGCATGTCCGCGGTGTATAGTTTGAACAGGTGCGGGTAGAGTACGGTCTCCTGGGGGACTCCTGCTTCTAGGTGTCTGTCAGTTGACAGCTCTCATTCCACTTTGGCTCGGATAGTCAGACCTAGTAGGTAGGATTGGATCATCTTGAGGAGGGTTACCGGAAGACTGGCGTTCATTATCTTAATGTCGCATCCGTCGTGCGATACTCTGTCGAAGACTTTTGTGATATCCGGGAACATTGCCACAGCACTTGGAGTTCCGTGAAATATCCTCTTATGAACGCGAACTGCTCATCTGGGATGGCTTCTAGCTCTTCTAATTTCTCTTCATTTCAAAATTTTTCTCATCGCTGGCAGTAGGCTGATCGGCCTATAGTTTTGTGGGAAGAGGTGGTCTTTTCCGGGCTTGGGGATGAAAATCACGTCAGTCTTTTTCCATCTGTTGGGGAAATACCAGAGCCTCAGAATAGCATTTGTGATAGCCACAAGTGTCGCCACTCCTTTACGAGGGAGCTTCCTGAGAATCCGGATTTTTATCTCGTCTCGACCAGGTGCCTTCCGTACGTTGACATGGGCCAGGATACCGATGATCTCTTCTGGAGATGCTGGTCGGATCTGGTCCTCATCTGGCTATCGTCTTAGCCGGCTAGCCCTTCGGTTCACTTCGTATACGTGGTCCTCATCCTCGTCTGGAGGGTCGAGGTCTCCATACTGCAGCTTCAGAAAGCTTCCGCCTTTTCTCGTCGAGTGTAGACACGTCCTCTCTCGCCATGGATTGGAGACATCGGTTTTCGGGTGGACCTCAGGGCTCGCTGCACTTTCGATGCTGTATTGTCCTGGCGGTCTAGGGACTCCAGATGGAGCTACCATATTTCTTCTCGGTGCTCTTGGAGGGCTGCCTTGACTCTCCGGTTGAGTTGATTAACCAAGTGCTTATCCGTTAGGTCCTGTGTCCTGAGAGAGCGTTTCTTCGCTATTCTGCGGTCCCTGATTAGCTGCTTGGTCTCTTTTGGAAATTTCTCCGGTTGGGTCTGCTTGGATTTGGAACTCCATATCCACGTCTTGGCATTGATTTTCGTGGGCCGCCTCTCTGGTCAGGGCCCTACTGAGCCTGGCGATTTCTTGTGTCAACTCTTGGAGCTGCATTGCCTGGACACTGAGTTGCTCCGCTTGGACCTCGAGTAGCCTCCAGCAGCCAGGTTGCCTCTGGTCAGACGGTCTGCTACTGCACAAACACATCCGCGAACTTCAAACTCCTAACTAGGCTAGTCTCAGACTATAAGATCATATTTTTTATTTCGATCTGGAAAGCGTCTGGCCATAATTTCCGCCCACAGAAACTGTCTGGCAGTATTGTTTCAAAACTTTTAACAATATTCCGTACAACATACGTAAAAATCAGACTTTAAGTAAAGTAAGTAATATTTTTACGTATCTGTAGCACCTCGTATCTGAGAATCGGCCGTCGTCGGCCCCAGCTAGCAAGTATGTATACGTTTATTGTACGTACTAACACTATTCTTTCGTATACATTATGTGCATCAGAAAATAAGTAAATTCTGGCGGCCCTGGGATCTTGGACTATTAGCTTAGTTAACAATATTGCACCTGCATTTCTTAAAACGCTGTAATTATAAACTGCCTACTGAATCAGCTCTGCTGAGCATATAAATACAAGTGTAGAATTATATAGTATTCAGTGTATTATCTGTATGTATTTAAAACGTACAATCAAAATTTAACTCAGTCATATTTATTTTTCGTCAGGATAGTTGCAATATCCATTTTTTTCGAATACAATTTTTAAAAAGTTATTTTCACGACGAGTGATGGTTTTATGGCATGGTATAGAGCAAGTATAAAACTCACCCATCTCTGTAGTTTCTTTAAACTGCCTTGTAGAAACTACTGTTTCGGTTGGTTTCAAGTTTTCTTGATTTGATATTTCCACTGCATTTGTAGGCAATATTTTCAAAGACGCCGATTCATATTCTTCTTCCTGCTTAGTAACCGTGGGTTCTATTTCTAAGTTGTTTTGTATTTCAGTTACCAGCTTAAATTCATTTCCTATAAAATCCTCAGCTTTTGAAATTACTTCCTCTGAAAAACATCTTTATTTTTATTAACATATATTGGACTTAACACGCCTACATTGTTAAACTTTTGTGCTTTACCTGTGAGTTCGTCTTTTGAGCTTGTGGTAATAACTGCATCATTTTCATCAAAATTTGGATTATATGTTGTAACCGAGTTGATGTTTTTCGTATAAACAGTCACTCGTGGAATTTCAGTTCCTCGTGTAGATGTATTTGATGCAATGGACAATGTAGCGGTCGAAGTGGGTTTCTGTTGATAAGATTTGCTTTCTTCAGCATTTTCTTTGGCATCTGTGTTTGTTATCGAATTTACATTTTGAATTGTACTATGTTCTTTAGGCTTTTCGGAGGTTTTTGCTAAAAATGTAAATACTATTTTGAGGGATATATATGAAACATTTAACTGTAGGTAGAATTGAGCAACTGAGAACAGCGCAATCTAAAACTTCTACTATTTACTTAACTATTATTGTCTTTTTTCCGCCTTTATCTCCCTAAGTGTTCACTTTATTGAATTTCATCTATCATCAAACAGATAATTTTATTATCTAAATCTTTTGTTTGAAACTCTTTTCTCTACTAATCTCATGAAGTGTTTGTTTCAGGTAGAAATGTTGGACAATAGTATCTATAGGTAAGATGTGTAGGTTAAAGAGTGTTTGCCTGACTTACGTGGGGACGCCAGGTACTGCGCATATAAGAAAGGTGTAAACAATATATGCCAAATAAGTGTTTGATTCAGAAGTCAACAAGTACTATTAGAAAGTTAAGTTGGTTTTGAGTGAAAAAATAAAAAAGGCAGAGACTTTTGGAGGGGTTAACATTAAACCACAATCCCAAAGTTGTATTTTCTTAATTAAAAAAATAAGTGATTGATTCACGCTGAAATTGTAATACCATCTTAATTAGATATATTTAAACACATTTGCAAAAAGCTAGACAGATTTTCCGTGGTTAACTGGCAAACATTAAAGCAAATCTTGCACGGGATAGAGAGATTTTTCACAGGTTTACCAGTCAGCCCTAACGACTGCCGAGGAGGAGGCAGCTATCATAGACAGGGACGAGTTCCTGTCTAGTCCAGAGATGGCATCTCCAGAGGGCCCTGCTCAGTCCGAGCAAGGTGCCCTAGTAGCAGCCTTTCAAGATGAAAACGCCCAGCTGCGGAGGCTGCTCGAGGTCCAAGCAGAGCAGCTCAAGGCCCATGCGATTCAGCTCCAAGAGACTACACAGAAGAAGAGCTCCAGACACTGAACAGAGAGGCGGCATCAGAAAAGCCATTGCAAGACGTGGACATGGAGTCCCAGGGCCAACCCCCAAGCCAGGGCCAGCCGAAAAAGATGTCCAAGAAGAAATACCGGCCGATGATCGACACATCGGACGAAGAAGAGACCCCCACAGGCAGGCAGCCCGCGAGGCCCGTCGCAGCAGCCGCCAAGACCACAGAGACCAAAGCAACGGAGCCCCAGGAAACCGCGGAACAAGATAACAGGACATCTAAGAAGGACCAGGTGCCCCCCCATCATCCTCAGGAATAAGAACCTGTGGACAGCGATAAGCGGCAAGCTGAGCAAAGCCACGGCAAAGCGAAACTCACAGGCGAAGGCATCCGCATCCAGCCCACGATCCCAGATGACTATCGCAAGATAGCGCGGATTTTCAGGGAACAGAAAGTAGAATTCCACACTTTCGCCCTCCCCGAAGAGAAGCTGCTACGAGTAGTCATTCGAGGGCTGCCTTGCGGAATGACCGGAGCCGAGATCGCAGAGGTTCTGGCAAAACAGGGCTTCCATCAATCCTCCGTTCCGAGGATGTCAAGTCGCAGGACCAGCGAGAAGATCCCGCTGGTACTAGTACAGCTACCAACCACCGAGGAGACGATCCTGGAGGTGTCCCGATGCTGCCACCTCGTCATCAAGACATGTGGAAAGACAGCGAGCATCGCGAGAGGTCGGGCAGTGCTATCGCTGTCAAAAGTTCGGGCACTCCCAGAGAAACTGCACGGCCAAGCCCAACTGCGTAAAATGCGGCGAAGATCATCGCACTTCTGATTGCAAGAAGACAAGAGAGCTGCCAGCGAAGTGCGCCAACTGTGGAGGAAGCCACCCCGCCAACTACAGGGGTTGCCCGAAAGCACGCAAGAAGATGACGCAACCAGAAATACACCAACAAGCCCCAACAGGAACACCAACAAACACAGGTAAGCACACAAAAGCTACTCCCGTACTAACAGGTTTTTAATTTGCAGATGCAAATGCCGACGAGAGCCCCGAGAAGCAGCAGCCCATCAAAATGGAGTTGGAATGTCAACGGTGTTAGAGCCCGAATAGTAGAGCTAGAAGAACTTCTAGCACGGACCAAAATAGAGGTGATCGCCTTGCAGGATACCAGGCTAGAGCCTGATCTCAGGTTCAAAGTACGAGGCTACCAGATACACCGCAGAGACCACAACATAAACGGGGGAGGCGTAGCCTTGCTAGTGAAATCCAGCCTGGACCACCATGCTCTGGCACTCACCACGGATAATATGGAAGCCGTTGCCGTGGCCATAAATACCAGAAGCAACGGACTAGCGCAAACACCAACCAGAGAGGACGCCAGTTACGAAGATACCTGGAGCACCGCAATCTCCTGACGCTGGAACCTCCGGAACCCACCCACTTCCCCTCTCACGGAAGGTGCTCGGACGTGTTGAACATTGCACTCATGCGCAATGTGCCTATGCAGATCCACCTCAAGAACCTCAGGGAGGGATGCAAATTCAAATTCATTTATTTACAGCTATTTACATTAATTTATAAGAGGTTTACAGGTTTATGATAGTTGCAGCCGGGTGTGTGTGCCCTTTTCTATCTTCCTCCTGCCCAGGGAAGGATCCTCAGACCACGACCCCATCCTACTTCACCTGGGCATAGCACGGGCGGACAACGACGAATGGTTCACCAAGAAAAGGACGGACTGCTCCATTGCAGTACCCTGAATCGAGGACGAACCTGCAGTCGTAGCAGCCATAGCCCACCTCGGGGAAAGTATAGGCACAGCGCTAAGCGCCACCACAGTGGAAACCATCGTAAGACGGGAAGCAGACCCAACGAGAGAAATTTCCGAAGAGACCAAGCAGCTAATCAGAGACCGCAGAAGAGCGAAGAAACGCGCCCAGGACGCAGGACCCAGCGGATAAGCACTTGGTCAACCAACTCAACCGGCCAAGAGTCAAGGCAGCCCTCCAAGAGCACCGAGACGAAAGATGGCAGCTCCATCTGGAGTCCCTAGACCCCGAGGACAACAGCCTATGGAAAGTGTAGCGAGCCCTGAGATCCACCAGAAAACCGATGCCTCCAATCCACGGTGAGAGAGGACTTGTTTACACCCGACGAGAAAAAGCGGAAGCTTTCGCCGACAATCTCGAGCTGCAGTGTAGGGAGTTCGACCCGCCGCGAACCGAAGGGCTAGGAGGCTAAGACGACAATCAGACGAGGACCAGATCCGACCAGTATATCCAGAAGAGATCATCGGTATCCTGGCCCACGTCAACGTACGGAAGGCACCTGGTCGAGATGGGATAGGAAACCGGATTCCCAGGAAGCTCCTTCCTAAAGGAGTGGCCACACTTGTGGCTATCATAAATGCTATTTTGAGGCTCCGGTATTTCCCCTACAGATGGAAAAAGGCAGATGTGATTTTCTTCCCCAAGCCCGGGAAGGACAACCTCTTCGCTCAAAATTACAGGCCGATCAGCCTACTGCCAGCGATGAGCAAAATTGTCGAAAAGGTCATCTTGGACAGGATTAAGGATAAATCAGAAGAGCTAGAAGCCATCCTAGACGAGCAGTTCGCGTTCAGAAGAGGACATTCCACGGAGCTCCAAGTACTACGGCTAGCGGAGTACGTCACCGAGGGATTCAACCGAAGAGAGGTCACAGAGGCAATCTTTCTGGACTACGCCAACGCCTTCGACAGAGTATGGCACTACGGATTGGTTATCCCTCCTCAAGCTGATCCAATCCTACCTACGAGGCCGGACCATCCGAGCCACAGTAGAAGGAGAGCTGTCAACCGACAGACGCCTAGATGACAAAATGTTTGACAATTTAAAACGCAAATGTTTGACAATTTATTTGATGCTACTTGTTGCTACTTGTTTGATACTACTCGTATTAATCATGATTTGGATCACTTCATCTTTTTCTGTTTCAAATACATATTTGCAGTGTATATACTTTGCATATATTGCATATTTGCATATATTTGCATATATTTGCATATTTGCATATTTGCATATTTGCATATTTGCATATATACTACGTAACTGGAACGGCCCGGCAGTGCTTTCGGTGTTTCGATTTTTGACGCACATTTATTATTGAGTGAAAGAAACAATAAAAGGGGATGTTGTCTCTGTCGAACGGGTATCGTCTTACGAGTAATGATGGTATAAGAATTTTAATTGGCATAATTTTTTAGTTTTTATATACGTTCAGTTATTCAAGCAAAAATATATTAGAAATTGACTTAAAAACATACCGAGACGATTCTCACAAAAATAACGGTATAATTAATAAAAATATAATAAAGAGGGAAGTATAATGCCTTTACATTAATGCATAAGACAAAGACGGCCACACCTTTTATGCTCCTTCTCTTTCTACCTAGAAATTTGCCTCAGGCGTGATTAATGCGGGTTCCTTTCGAGTTACGTAGTATATAGTTCACTGCATATTTGTGTAATTCTTACATGTTACACCACTTGTTTTATAATTTGTGAATTGTTGTTTGTGTTTTTTACATTTTGACTGTGATATGTGTAATTATAGTTTGTTTTTTAAAGTAATATACATATATATATATATATATATATATATATATATATATATATATATATATATATATATATATATATATATATATATATATATATATATATATATATATATATATATATATATATATATATATACATAGACGTAACTAGATTTTTATTTTTGGGGGGCTAGGTGGGACTGATGACTATTATGAAGGATTATGACCAACGACGTAGTAATTTCACTACCGAGATATTAGATCTGCCCCGTTAGACCGTAGTAGCGCCTAAAATTTTGAAAATTTTCAGGCGTTTTCATGGCACCTCAAAATTTCAATGAATAATCCAGTTATACAAAAATACCGAATTTTACAAGAAAAGTTGTGGAATTCCATACTTTTTCAAATAAAAAAAAATGAATATTGAAATAAAATAAAATGTATTTTTATATATTTTTAAACATATAAAAAAAAATAAAAAATTAAAACAAAAACAACTGAAATTAAAAATATTAAAGAAATACACGTCTGGATTTCCGCCCCGCCATGACATCTAAAACTTTGTCAATATCCCAGTGTACGGAAATTACAGCTAGACTGCTCATCCTGCTGGAAAATCTATAGATAAAAATAAACGCAATGTGGATGGGTAAGTAGAACAAACGAAGAAGTAATGAGTCTATATAAGGAGACAAACATAGTAGGAACGACAAAAGCTCAGAGCTTAGGGCACATAACAGCTTAGGGGAAATAACACCATAGATAAGGATACCAAAAATGCTACTGACGAGAACAGTTGGAGGGAAGAAGAGAAGGGGAAGACCGAAAGCAAGATGGAAGACAGGGAAAGACTTGCAACAGCTGGAAATTACTGAATGGAGAGAGAAAAGGCAAGATAACGAAATGGAGACGTATACCAACCAAGCTCTAGGATACAATATGAACTGTAATGAACAACTTTATGCAGTATTATATAAATGTTTTACCTGTTATGTGTCTCACTGATGTGTAGTCTGTGCTTATAATTTCATCATTTTCATCAAAATTAGAATTGTCTATTATAGATGTTCTATAATGATCTTGATTAGTTTTCAAACTCTCCATTGGCAGATTCAATTCATCTTCCTTATCTGTAAATGGGTAAATCTCTGTAAATAGGCAAATTTTTCTACTGAAAATAAAAAAACTTGTCAATTACCACAGTCCAATTATACAAAAATATGCTGATCGGTGGAAAAAATTCCTAGAGTTGAATTTTTTTAAACGCTTCCTTTGCACTTGGGTAGACATATCAAAAGTGCCCGAAAGTGGGGGTGAGCTCGAGGAGGGGGATTAAAGGTACCATTTTTCAGTTTTTCGCTTATATCTCGGAAACAGACACTCACTCCTATCCGTCTTTACCTAATTAAAGCTGATAAAATTTGGTACAAAAATGACTACCTATGTATTTTTGTCACAGGACAAACCCTAAGCGAGCTACGGACTTCTTACTTTAGAAGTTTAGGTTCTACATAAAATTACATTGTAATGAAAGTAGAAATAATTACCACCTCATTACTTTAAATTCAATTTTATTTTATTCTCTCCGTTAATATGCCTCGTAAAATTTCATTTCTTTTTCGGTAAACATTGTGGTTAAATTGTAAATTCAGTTCTGCTTATAACCAGGTCATAAACAAACCCCTTCTGGGTACCACGCCGCCGTAAATAGTTTTTCCAGTATCAAGAATCCGCGTAGCCGCGTAGCCGGTAGCCTCAAGGCACCGAAATATCGGACAGCGCCACATGCGCTGTACTCCCAACGATATCGGTAGGTAGGGAGATCACGCGTCAACGCGAAAAAACCGTCCAAAATCATTTAAAAGCAGCTCCACAGCGCTTCTTCGCTAACCACGAGCACCTGCTTACTCTGCCCACCGTCTTCGCCTGCTGTTTTCTAGAATCAGACAAGTTGTGACTTGCCGTGATTGCCGCTACCGTTCCCCGTCACAAAAGAAAAGTAAGTAAGTGTAGTAAGTAAAGTAAAGAGTAGTAAGTGTTATTTATTAACAAGCGCTAAGGAAATCCGGTCTCCGAAATCGTAGCCAAGTCTACGTGGAAATCGTTTGGGTTCACTCAATAGGCTGTAGTTCGGGTCGTAGCATTTTTTGCATCCACCCTTCTGTTGAGCATTTTACATGCAACAGGAACTCCACAGGCTACCTGAGTCACGCAAGCAACTTCCGACAAAACTAGTCCGCGTACATCATATCCGCGAAAATTCGGATTTCCTACACGCTGCACGCTTTACTGTAGATGTACTAATACACGCGTAGTATTATTGTTTCCTCCGCTTGCTAAAGTAGTACCATTTGTTTTGCACTCGCCGCCATTTGTTATCCCGCTTTAAACCTTTATTAGTAACGCTTTCTCATCCCCCATGACGTAACTCGCTATAGGCAGACTGAATAACCTCAGTGTATATATGTAAATACCTGTGTGATTGATATAATCAAGTTTGTAAATAAAAACTGTTGTAATCATAAACCGGTGTTCTTCTTGTAGATAGGGTAATACAAGGCCTATCGGTGTATCACGTGACCTGGCTTCCGCTCCTCTCCACTAGAAGTTATTCGTGGCTCCTACAGATACTGCCTGTAGGGAAAAGTGGTATGTCTGCACTCTAAACAGACAGTGGCGCTCGAGATAGAACCTCCGCACCGAAGCTAAGAGTATCACAGCATGATCTATATATATTGCAAATTCTTCTATTCATTAGATTAGTATTATATGGTAACATTTATATGGAAATGCGTGTGTAGAGCGCCGAGGTAAAACGGACTTAAAAAGACAAAGTTTCATCATTGGCCACCATCAAATTGACAACGTTGCTTCGTAAAGGTTGATCCTCTTCTCATATTCCAACGAATAGTTATTTCCACGAAGAACCACGAGGATCTATAAGATCTTCTCTGTTACGAACTGGCGCATTTTCCATGATCTCTCTTTGACGAAAAGAGAATGTGAAAGACAAAGAAGTCTGCTTGATCCTGAAAGAAGAAGTCTGCATCCATATTAGCTTCTACCAGCGGCTTCGCTCGCGTTTTTACCGCGATATATTGCGATATCGCTAAATCGATATATAGGATAAAAATAGAGATATATAACGTGTCATATGTGTTAATCCAGATAATAAACTACCTATCTGTGTGCCAAATTTCATCCAAATCCGTTCAGCCGTTTCGAAGCCAGCATCGAAGCCGGGCCATGTGAGGAATTGAAATTTTTAGACGCTTCTTAGACGGTCAGACGTCTTACGTCCGACCGTGCATGACGTCCGACCGCGTATGATTCAGTGGCAGCTCTTCGAGGTGGGCAGTGCCCACCCTAGGAGTTAAGGTATAAATATAAAAGAAAAAACAATATTCAAAAAAATGTTTCAATTATCATGTAGAATGTTAACATGTCAATATGTTTTAACACAATAGCATAACAGATTTTTAAAAGTCTTAAGTAAGATTATAAATAAAAAGTAAAAAGTATATTATTAATCAGTAATCACATTCCGATTTAAATTTTTTGCGCGTTACGCACCCGAAATAAATTAGTAATAGGTACGATCTGTTTGACCATAGCGCAAGGGAGACCTGTTAATCATCGCTATGGGCAAGCCCGTAGATGACAAGCAGGCCTGCATTAATTCGCGATATACGTTCGAGGTATACGCGGCGACGATTGTGCGAACGAAACGGTAAACGTATGGCTAGGTTGTATTCAGCCTGAGATGGGCTTGCCCGTAGGTTGACTTGCGCCGGTCGACCGTCACTTTTCTGAAGCGGCAAAGTAAGTATTTGCTGAACTCATAATTTTTGTCTTAAAACTTAATAATAAATATTAAATACCTCGGTTCTAGACGAAATTTTAAATCCGTACTATTGAAGTGATACGTAATGATAATAATAAAAACTTTATTATTATAATTACCACTGAATTGTACGGGATTTAAAATTTGATCTAGTATTAGAACCACGGTATTTAATATTTATTAAAAACCAATTAATCGAAGTATTTATTATAACCTAACCACGCCTAGGTTAGGCGTGTAGGAAATTAATAATTTTGCATATCGATATACGAAATGGATCGCCCTTCATTCTTTAGCTTTTCAGCTATGATTTTTATATAATTATGTATCTAGTAATTGCTAATCTCTAATCTAAAATCTAACAAGTAATAAAACTAATAAGTAACGATACCCCATCAATCAAGTAGTGGGAAATATTTTTTGATTTTTACTTAAAATAGACTTCTTAAACCGACTTGAAGAGGAATTCAGTGCAGGCGCACCTGTTTCGTGCATTATTTTGTATATTATGCTACGGGCTTGCCCATCGGCGCGGTTTGAGTGATGTAACGTCCACGATTTGCGCCCTTCAGCCTCTTATTAGTGATTGGTGTTACAAAGTCATATGATTAAGAATTCAGATTTCACTGTTTTCTGTTTTCAGTATAGAGTTTAGATCACAGTTGTATTGTGCAGATACAAGATACAATACCGGGTAGAGTAGGTATGTGAATTTAGTTTTTCCTTCGATTTTTCGTCTTGTCGTTCGTGATTGACGTGTTTTGATTATTTACCACTTACCTTACATATTTTAATATTTCTTATCCTATTCGTAATATTCGTATTTTGTAATTTTTTGATTTTGATGTTAAAGTATTTATTCCCAGCCAGCTTGCAAGTCTACTTTCCAAATATGATAATAAATTCAAAGAATTTTTGGATGAATCTACTGTTTTTAGTGGCTGTTGAAAACCATTAAAAATTATTTAAATGAAAGTATTAATGAACTCTGAACTTTCCGTTGGTTCTTGCTGAACTGTTTATTTTTGGAACGTTCTGATATACGAGCTGTTCTTTTTTTCAAACACACACACTACTCATATCAAAAATTCAAGAAAAAGATTATTATTTTAAAATTCCAAAAGTAAATTGACAAACTAGAGTTAAATAAAAAAATCGAAATACGGCAAGGAAAATTAAAATTCGTTGAATCATTGTTCGTAAATTCGACAAACGAAATACCTATTGTTATAAAAAATATTTAACAATCTAGTAAAATATATTTTTTTTATTTCAATTTATTTATAACATCAGTAGTTCGTGAATAAATATTATTTCAAAAAAGTTTGTTACTTTTTCCAAAAATCATTTTTGTGAAACCCTGTAATTTTTTGTGAATGGATTTTTCATTGAAATTCTGAAGTGCCAGGAAAACGCGTGACCTTGAAAGTTTTAAAAATTTTCGCTTGCGGCGCCATTAATGCTTCGCGGACCAAGTTTAATATCAATATTAAATTTGTCTGCCCTACCTGATACTTTAGTCACGAGCCGCCACTGGATGATTGAGTAGTTAAGTGGATATGTCCTGTAGATAATCCCACAGGAACCTAACACTTTTTCATTATAACAACCCATGATAATAAGAGTACAAGATATAATCACTTGGGAAACGCGTTTTGAACAAACTTGCGCTTGACGTCACCCCGTGACAAAAATGTATGGCGATATATTATTACGGAGACGAAAGCTTTTAACATGGTTTTATTATAAAGTTTCCTCATGATTCGACTGTTATAACTATTTTGGACATTGTTTAAGTATACAGGGTGTTTACGAACTTGAGAAACATTTTATATTTTAATTTTTCTCAGTTATTAAATTTATTACGCTTACTTTTAGCATAACATATTATCATGAATTAAAAATAATCTCCCAAGTTATTAAATGCCCTGTATGGGTAGGTACAAAAAAGAACATGACAACTCAACCAACATGATATTCCCGCTTATTAAAGGGCCTGTACCCCGAACACTGGCAAATAGCTGGTGTCGGAGAGCTGAGAGCTGGTACTTTGCCGTTACAGGTCTACTACGGCACGAACTGGAATCAATAACTATCCACGTCTATAATCCTTGAACTGGAATGGCACTTAGTAGAAGGATTGTTTGTAAAGAACCTGTACATTAATTAGTAATTACTGCATTAGACCTTTAACTGCACGGGGTCTTTACAGTTAAAGAAAGTGAAAGGGTAAATACCTTATATATAAAATCTACTAAAATATAGATATAAATATATATATTAGTTTATTTTATATAATTAATATCAAAGCCGTCACAAAATAACTAATAATATTCACATTTCCTTTAAATATACGCGCCAATTTAGCTTCGGTTATTTTTAATTTTTTTCCCGTGTCGTGTTACTGTCTGATTTTGCAGATGTCGGATGTTGTTTGTTTGATTTTTGGATTTTTTAGTGTTAAATTTATATTGCTGCGTAAATGTACAATAATTATTATTCGTACATAGTGCAGTTTTTTTACTACTTAGAGCAGGCATCAATTTAACATATACACACAACCGCACGAAAGGTAAGTTTGGACATAACCACAAGTTTTATTTGGCATCTTAAGCCTTTAGCTAAGATTTTCTTTTATAACGTATATATTTCATACTCGTAATTATCTATTAATATAATTATGTGATCCATAATTAAAAAAAAGTAAAAGGCAAAGACGTGAAGGTACAGCCTTATCTTCCAACTTCCACTTATTTTTGGGCAATTGCAATAATTTTTCTTTAACATAAAAATCATAATCAGAAAAATGTTTCGAACATATTCTAGCATTTTTAATATTAAAATCATGCATTTGGTAGTACTTTTGCACCCATAATTAATTTGCAAATCTCTGCTGCAGTTGGAAAACTAAAGTATAGATATGTACTGGAAGAATTTTTACTTTTTTTTATTATTGTTACTCGTACAACCCTTCATTGCACAGTAAACAATTGTTTATCACAATCACAAATGACCAAAATAATTAAAATAACTTATAAAATAATGTATTTAAACTTATAAAATAATGTATTTTAAAGATGTGCCATATTACTTTTGCACCCATAATTTGCAAATATCTCTGCTGCAGTTGGAAAACTAAATTATCGATATGTACTGGAAGAATTTTTACTTTTTTTATTATTGTTACTTCATTGCACAGTAAACCATTGTTTATCACAATCACAAATGACAAAATAATTAAACTAACGCATTTAAACTTATAAAATAATGTATTTTAAAGATGTGTCAAATTTGAATATTTGAAATTTGTCACGGAATGACGTCAGCAGAGGGAGAGAGATAGGGGATCGCATACGCGTTAGCATATCTTGTAGTCTTAGTATCATGCTACTGCCTCTAGAACTAATTCTGTGAGGAGAATCTTCTTTCAGTACGAGATTTTAGTATACAACTTTGTGGAGCGGATATAAGTTTGCAAACGGAAGTGACTTTTTTGCAAATTTTTTTTTCCAACTTGTTAATAATGTTCCCCCCTACCCCCTGGTAACTATTTCCGGTAATTGTTGTCCACCAGGGGGCGCGCGCAGCCATTCAAATATTGTAAAAACAGGTTTTTTTTAGATTACGGTTTTAAGGTTTTGGTTTTTTAGGGGGGACAAGAAAAAGGGAGTTAGCAATGGGGGTGTTGCGGGAAAGGGGGTGGGATTGGGAAGCTGATTTTTTTTCTCTTGTAGGTAATGGTTATTGGAAGCCCAGGCCGAATTTTTATTCAGATTTCTCAATTATGGAAGGGTTGGGAGGGGAGAGGGTGGAAAAGGGTTAAACGGGTGTCTCCGGCCCTGATGAACCGATTTAAAAAAATAAAAATGGATTTTTTTTGTTCTTTTATAAGGAATCGAGGACAGCTTGAAAAAAAAAACAAAACTAAAAAACACGGGCGTGGGGGGTGAAAATAAAAACGTTATTTTTTTGTTTATTTTTTGTTATGGGAAGGAGGGGGTAGGGGCATATTGAAAAAGTTGGGCAATTGTAAATTTACTGAAAAAAAAAATTACCGATTTCGTTCATTAGGGACGTCAGGGCACCGAATCTAGGTTAAAGCCCTATAGAAGGGCGAGAAGACGTCCTACGCCCTTAAGCCAGGGCTCATTCTCAAGGTGAAGGTTTCCTCTATTAATAAAAAAATAATAATCTCGATCGCGTTTTCAAACGCGCGCGAGTTGGGACGTTGGGAAATTTTATTTTCTCTCGCCAGTATCTCCGGCGGCAGAAGAGTGGGCGTGGACATTACCCTCTCTTCTCGCGCGGAGGATAACGGCAAGGTGAGGAGGGGAATGAAATCGGAGCTCAGGAAGATAAGCCTGACATTAGTGACATTTTCTCAACTTTTCCGACGGGTGCAGTGCAGCAAGAATCTCTCCAGACTGCATCATTCTGTTTGAGTGGAAAATAAATACAAAAAAAATCCCGTTATCGCCTGTACATTAATTTACTGAAGCTGCTGTAAGTACTGCGTGTTTATTATTGATCTATACAATAAATAGTACTTTTTTCCTGCTACTGAACAATCTTAATCTAATTTTCTCAATTTTTAATAAACGCAGATCGGGGGTGCATGACGATGCTTGCAGCAATTTTTTGTATGCCAACTTGTATGAAAATTTGGAAAATAATGACCCAGATTCATATTGGGAATATGAAAGCGGAGACGAATCAAGTGGTAGCGACGCAGAAATAGGGATTCCAACTAAAAAGGCACGCCTCGATTAGATTTAGGCGCTGCGGTTATCAAACTCGTGTCGTGATATTATGTATAAGTATATGGCCGAATAATTGCTTATTTGTGATGTTGTATATAAATATATTATGAGAAATGTTAATTATAAATTGTGATTTATTTTTCTTTATTTCATAACCCCTCCTCCTCTTCCTTCCTGCTCTCGCTGTTACCTAAAAAAAATCGTCATTGCCCAATTAAGCATTAACAATTGAATCCGCTTCGAAAATTCATCGTGAAGAAAAAAAACCATTGAAAACGACAACGAAATAAGAGAGTAAAGGAAGGAAGCAATCGCAAGGAGTCTCTCTGTGTGTGAGTCGGGATAGCGGGCGAGAAGAGAGGGTAGAGTCCACGCCCACTCTTCTGCCGCTGGAGATACTGGCGAGAGAAAATAAAATTTCCCAGCGTCCCAACTCGCGCGCGTATGAAAACTATTGGTGCGATCGGAATTTTTTTTTAATTAATAGGGGAAACCTTCACCTTGAGAATGAGCCCTGGCTTAAGGGCGTAGGACATCTCCTCGCCCTTCTACAGGGCTTTAACCTAGAATCCAGGCCTTGACATCCCTAATGAACGAAATCGGTAAATTTTTTTTTCAGTAAAGTTTATACAATTGCCCAACTTTTCAATATGGTAGGCGCCCCTCCCCACTCCTTCCCATAACAAAAAAAAATAAACAAAAAAATAACGTTTTTATTTTCACCCCCCACGCCCGTGTTTTTAAGTTTTGTTTTTTTTTCAAGCTGTTCTCGATTCTTTATAAAAAAAAATCCATTTTTATTTTTTTAAATCGGTTCATGAGGGTCAGATACACCCGTTTAACGTTTTTCCACCCTCTCCCCTCCCATCCCTTCCCTAATTGAGAAATCTCAAAAAAAAATCGGCCTAGTCTTCCGATAACCATTACCTACAAGAGAAAAAAAAATCAGCCTCCCCATACCACCTTTCCCGCAACAACCCCATTGCTCACTCCCTTTTTCTTGTCCCCCCTAAAAAAACAAAAATCTTAAAACCGCTGTATCTCCGGTTCTAATGCACCGATTTGGACGGGTCCAAAACCAGATTACGCGTATAGAGGAGACCTATTTTTCTTGTTCCAAAACATTTTTCTATCCGTCTCCTCGATTACGCGTAATATAAAAAACCTGTTTTTACAATATTTGAATGGCTGCGCGCGCCCCCTGGTGGACAACAATTACCGGAAAAAGTTACCAGGGGATAGGGGGGAATATTATGAACAAGTTGTAAAATAATTTTTTTCAAAAAAGGCACTTCCGTTTGGACCCCTTTTTTTTTCGTAGATCCGCTCCACTAACTTGCCTGCTTTGAAATTTGTGTGTAGGCAGTGCAGTCACTGGTTCCAAAGGATTCGTCAACAAACCCTTGAGGTGCAATGATGGGGTATGAACCGTAATACAGTTATTTGGCGATCGGTAAAAATCATGTATAAACGTCGATTACTTTTTATATTTTTCCAGTACATTTCTTTTTTGTTATGACACGTGATATTAATTATGTAATGTGAATTTTTAAATTGCGCTGGCATGGCTTTAATGGCGCTGGCATTAATGGCGCAATGGCATTATCACCGTTTGTTTACCGTGGAAAAAGGGCTTTTGAACGGTTTTATTTAACTTGACTTCGTATATTTGTTTGTTTTTTTGTTTGTTTATATGTTTGTTTCAAATCATGCAACAGCCTTTTCAATTACATCCCGATAAGCTAGAGATTTAATTTTTTTTATTACAAAAAAAAGGCAGATGCAAATGGGCGGACTTGACGAAACCGATTTGTCTCAAACTGGAAACTTTGCGGTGTTTAAGGTCACTCAATACAATTTTTGACTAATATTAAAAAAATCAAAACGGCAGATTATCCTATTTATGAACCGAATGTCTCAAATTTGAAACTTTGAGGCGTTTAAGGTCATTAAAAACATTTTTTAATTGAAATAAAAAAAATAAATAGGCGGATCCAAAATGGCGTATTTTTATGAACCGATTTGTCTTAAAGTTGAAACTTTGCGGCGACCTTAGAGTCACTCAATACAATTTTTGGCTCAAACTTCAAAAAATCAATTGTCAAAAAATTAAAATGGCGATTTGAAAATAGCGCGAAGGGCCCACTTCTAACTTCCAAATTCGCAATTCATCGTTCATGTAAGTGTCATTAGTTTGACTTGCTTTTTATCAATTTTTCCATTTCTTTTGCACCGGTAAAGAAATATTTTTAGGGGGTGGGGCGGCAATCTTTTAATTTACACACAGGCGGCCAGCATATGCGCGGCGGCCCTGACGGAAGCTACAGTTTTTCAAACTTGACAGGGGAAATGAAGAAAGCAAAAGTAATGTTTCCAAGGAAATAGTGCTTTGAAAGACCATTAACATGTTAAAAGTCGATTGCCTTATAACTAAGCGAGTTATGATGCAAAAACGGTGGGCCACTTAAATGAGGATCTTCAGAGCTCTGAAGATCCTCAAGAAAGGTGAAAGAACTTGTACAACTTCTAAGTGGTTCGTTTTCATGTGCATAGTGATTCATTTCCGTATGTGTGTCCAGATATAACACTGGTAAGTGTGTTTTCTTTCTTATTCGTCTATTTGCTTATTTCTATGTAATGAAATGCTACAAACCCAAGATTACTTTTCACAAAATATATATATATATATATATATATATATATATATATATATATATATATATATATATATATATATATATATATATATATATATATATATATATATATATATATATATATATATATATATATATATATATATATATATATATATATATATATATATATATATATATATATATATATATAATTTATGAATGTCATAAAAGAAATATTGTGCATACAATAATAAATTATAGCCCAAGATGTTAGCCATTTTTACATTTATTTTCGTCTACTTTAAATTATGGAAATTCCCTAAATATTTATTTTTATAGTTAAAAGCGGCAACGCCGCTCTACCGTAGACGGAATACTGGATGATCGAGCAGTGTATCTCTTTTTAACTTATTGGAATGACGCGCCGTCTGTGTTTCTTTGTCAGTCCTCATGGACTCTCAAACGTTCGGATCTCTGACAGTGGCGGGTTTGCGGGTATTGCGCTCATCTCTATAATCTGCAACGGTCATTCGCATTGGTTGAGATATTCGCGTATATATACAGTGCTGTTTAAATGCTATTGTGATGCAATATAATACGGTTATTTTTATTATTATCTGAGCGGTGTAGGTAGGTGGTACCTCTGACGAAACAAAAAAGTCCTGTAACTAAAAATAAACTAATTATTTATTTTCAGTACAGACAGTATGTCCCGTTTTTAAATTGTTTTTATCCTGGAGCTTATACAAGAAGTCAAAACGGCGAAGCAAGACGTTTACCTACCTATATATTATTTATATACCTACCTATGTAGGTATACACCGCTACGAGAGAAATAAAAAAATGGCGGTTAGCAAAAATTTTTATTCGTTTCGTATGAAACCTGAAGAACGCAGATTTCCACCAGACCTCGCTCTATTTACCAAATAGGATAGGTATGTTAAAAAATGTAAGGACAATATTATTTGACGGCAAAAAATTATAGTGGGGATTAGAGCAGAGTCGACTATAACAAAAAAAAGTTGATTTAAGGGCTGCTCGAAGTAGGTACTGACGTGTACTGAGGTAGGTACTAATAGGTACCTCCTCCACTTAAGACATTTCTCAAATAATTTTATCCAAAAAATATCCCAGTGCTTGAGGCCGCTAGGTTCTAAATACAACGATATAAGTTAAGCGTTTCATTGGGATTTAGGAAAACTGGAAACGCTCTCTGGTTTATTACATAAGTAGGTACCTATTGTTCATTGACTTTTTTTATGTATTTTTTATGTTTTCATGACATTTTTATGTAGGTACTTACCATCCTAGATCACAAATTAATAATTTACATCAGTGGGCAAAATTAAAAATTCTATAGACTGTTTATAAAATTAAAACCGTGTACCTACCTAGCCACGAATGAAATGAAAAATTTACAATGACGGTAAAATACCTCAAGGTCAGTTTCTAATTTTGATTGGCTGTAGAATGTGTGTGTATTGGAAATCGCTTTGTCATGAGAATCTGGTAGGTAGGTATGTATTGCGTTTGTAATTATTTGTAAAAAGTCAAAGCATTGAGTCAAAGTAAATCGGCGTTGAGTGTTGACGATTTGGTAGGTTAGGTAGGTACTTGCATAATAAATATGACTGTATTTCAAATGCAAGTATTGCAAGTATATTTATTCACGGCTACTTAGCTGTTTTTTACATATTATTTTTGTTTATTGTGGGAAACATGGCTACTAGCGAGCCACCCACTAAAAAATGGTAACGCGCTGAAAGCAATACTTTATGAGTGGTGGGGAAACTTGCATACATTATCAGCTATGGTGTTAAAAATATACATATAAGAACCTTCTACTTTCACCCCCTAAGAAAAAAAATGCCTACGCCAATGAAAAAAAATGTGTAGGTCAGGGTTGCCGGTCGTTGAACTACACATACATATTAGAAGCCGTATAATTAAGATACGCAAAAAATAATATAGTACAAAAATGTAGGTTTTCTCTTGACCAAATTATTTTTGAGTTATTATTTTTTTAACTTCTATAGGATAACATTTAACGGATATATAACTGTTAGAAGTTGCATTCTAGTGCGCGCTGCAATGTTCATGTTGGACTTAGCTGCCGCCCTTTCACTTTGAGATTCACTGTTGCCATCATACAGTGAAATGAGGTAGCTGTCTCCTGCTTTGCCGACCTGAAAAGGTGTGGCATTGGGGCGTTTTGTTCGAAGCGTCGCTATTTTTTCAGTGTCGATAGAAATTTCATTTTTACTTGGGCAAAAAGTGCTGAGCTTGTATGACAAGCACTGAAGGCGCGAAGGAACACCATTCCCGGTTGTGCTTGATGCGTGAAGGAATTAGTGTAGTAGGTTATATCTTCTAGACTAATGAAATCCTGTCTCACATTTTTTCTCACATGTGAGAGAGTTTTTTCCTCTCTCACATATTTTAAGATGATGACTAAAACAGACTAAAGAACAATTTAGTCTGTTTGTTGAAAGGGTTTGGTTGATAAACAATTTAGTGTGGTTGATATTTTCAGCGACTTAGAAAAATCTACATATACCAAATTGGTCTCGTTTTGTTGCAAATATAGTGTACTTTAATAACGCATATGATGACTTTTACCGTAAAATGGGTCCTTAGTGGTCAACATTGACGAATTTTTTTTGCAAATCTTTGAACAGCTGTATCTGAGAAACTATTTGGTCTATCGATTGCCATCATTTTGTTGCAAATTTAGTCTACTTAATAAGTGTAATAGTAACTTTTGGTCCGCATCCCATTTGTAACACCCCTTGTTTGGTACGCTTTTCATGTACTAAATAGAACATTCACTTTCTTGAATACAGATCATAGAAAAAAGATCATCGAAATCGAACAAGAGGTGTAGAAAAATTAACTTAGAACGTTTTGTTATTTTTGGTGGTGCATTAATTTATTGGAGAAGTGTATTACAATATTACCTACTAGTAATATTCTTAGCACACTTCTTACGAAACACACAAGAATAAATAAACTACTAGTTAAATGAATATTTTTAGTCAAAACCGATATTTACTAATACTGTTACATAATATAAATGTATATATCTAGTTTCATTAGAATGATTTCCCTGTTTTGTATGTCTTTTCTCTCAAACCTAGTTCAAATTAATAAGGTTATTGGTGTTATTTTCATCATCTATCTCACTCATTTCACATCATTTCTCTTTAGATTGGATCTTCTCTTAATAACATATCTGCTATACTAAACATTTGATTTCTTTCTTCAACGTCTATGTCAGTGAATGGTTCCCATGAGACAATACTATGCTCTTTCAGTATTTCTGAAGCAGTTTCGAAATATTTTGTGAGGTTATTACTTTCATATTCGACTTGATCACGTGCAAGTAGTGCCTTAAATTGGATAGCTGGAGGTGTTATTACTCCTATTGTCGCCTCAAATTCGCCATTCAGTAGTTCTTCAGCTATGCTGTATAATTTGTCTTTAATATTTTCATAGCCACTATTTACTGGCGGCTTCACTTCAGCAAATGATATTTCGTCAATGTTGTAATCTCCTGCTTCCATAACACTGTATCCTTTGTGATCTTCATGCTGCTTCATCGTCGTAATCGTAGCAGATTTCTTATTCATATATCTGAGATACTCTGTGTATTTCTGAGCTTCTATAAAATAATTAGATAATTTATATATACTAACATCAAATAAACCAAGTAATATGAAAATAATTGATTATTAAAATTGCATATTAGCATGAGTTTTATAGGAATGTATGTAGTGTGTCCGCGGATTGAGTTTGCAAGAAGAAAAATGGACCAAAAAGAGAAAGACACGGAAAAAGGCAATCTTGATAAAAATTTCTGCTTGTTTCGAAAATACGAATTCTCATGACGAACTTATTTTTTTTTTGTACATCGTGTGTTAAAAACAAAATAAATATTTATTGCGTAAGAGTAAATAAATATACCTTATTGTGCAAGATCCGAAAAAAGGCATTCATGATAAAAGTTTTTGCTGGTAAAAATGATGTCACGTTATCAAAAATATTTTTTTTATATACGGAATAAAGTACAAAATTAAAATACGTCTGATTCAAGTGTAATTTTTAAATAATACGGACATAATGTCATTAACTGTAATTATTATTTTATGAATTAGTAGGTACCCCCCTGTACAACAACATTGAAGTTTTTCATGATTATTCGCATTTTCTAAACAGGCAAAAACTTTTTTCAAGATTGCCTTTTTTGTCGTACCAACTAATCATCCTGTCAAAGTAGACATCAAGGTTAAAATAATTCGCATAAAGCTGAAGATTTGTACGAATGTTGGGACCATTGTAAATGAAATATGAAAAATCCCCAACGATCTGGATATGCCAGATTTATTAGCAAATAAATTTATTCACGGTGAAAGTGCGCAAATATCGGTTCTTTGCATTTTTCAGCCAAACGGCAAGATTTATCATAACAATTGATATGATCATCTATAAAAACTGTTCTTCCACATTTTTTCCTAAGAATCACCATTTCTGAGATATAGTGATTCAAAAAGTTGAAATAGTTGTGTTCTCCAAATGGTACGAATCCTCTTCTGATGACCATTCAACATTGGAGCACGACTGGCATTGACAACTGGTACATGCTAATGAACAAAATATTTTTTTGCAGCCGCACTTAACATTACACTCCTTTCTTCAATTGCAAGAAGTTGTATTGTATTCCAAGCATTCTACAGTCATTCGAATAAGTATGTGTAGTTGACTGATCGCGAATAGGAAAAACCGCAGTTGTCACACGTAATTCTCAAATTTCTCAATATTCAATTAAAATATTAAATTCCACACTACTATATAAAAGTTGTATGTATTATTTATGAATGTCATAAAAGAATTATTGTGCATTTTTACATTTATTTTCGTCTACTTTAATTATGGCAATTCCGTAAATATTTATTTTTATAGTTAAAAGCGGCAAAGCCGCTCCATTGTAGAGCCAAGGCCGGATATGCTAGCAGTATATTATTATCTCTTTTTAACTTATTGAAATGGAGTGCCATCTGTGTTTAGATAAAACAGCCGCCAACGTTCGTCTCCCTTGCATGGGTGGGTTTGCGGGAATTTAGAATATATATATATATATATATATATATATATATATATATATATATATATATATATATATATATATATATATATATATATATATATATATATATATATATATATATATATATATATATATATATATATATATATATATATATATATATATATATATATATATATATATATATATATATATATATATATATATATATATATATATATATATATATATATATATATATATATATATATTAGCTTTGAAATTCTTTGCTATTCATATTTATTTTGTGAAAAGTAATCTTGGGTTTGTAGCATTTCATTACATAGAAATAAGCAACTAGACGAATAAGAAAGAAAACACACTTACCAGTACTATATCTGGACACACATACGGAAATGAATCACTATGCATATGAAAACGAACCACTTAGAAGTTGTACAAGTTCTTTCACCTTTCTTGAGGATCTTCAGAGCAGTATACGATTTATTTCATTGATCATTCATACTTGAATTTAAATTACCAATACACCAACACTTGCAGTGACGTTTTATGACATTAGTTTTTGACGGAACTCATTCTTAGAATACACAAACCTAGTCTACTATTTATATTTGTTCTATTTGAACATATTATATATAAAAGCATTAGGCATACAGTTATCCAGAAGATGTTAAACTTTAAAATGCATAAAATCTTGTTGAACCTATTGAAAAACAACTACTTTTTCCAACTATATGCGGGAAAATATTGAATTATATAATTCAATATGATGCAAAAAAAATGCGAACGGTCCACGGTTTCTTTAGAAATACTGAATTGCCCACTTTAGATAAGGTGCTGCAAGGTATGTGAAAATTATATTGCACCTAAAATGTGCAGGGCTAGCCTGGCAAAAGTTTGGAAAGACATGAATTTTACGGAAAAGTAGACAGAAATAGTATTCTCATAGAAATATATGAAATAGTTTCTTGTCGGATGGACACTGATGGATGGTGTCTGGCAGGATGAAAACGTGAAAAATGTACGGCAAGCTGCGATTGAAGGCTGGACAATTGACGCATGGAGTCACATTGCTGAGATTACCTCCTATCGCTATGAATTGAACCCCATTGAATTGATCTGGGCGCAAGTAAAAGTGGAAGTGGCGAGAGTGATTCACTCTCCTTTTGCTGCCTTTTAAATTAGCTGACGTAGAGAGATACATCTTCGGGGAGCCATGGGAAATTTCAGAACAGAATAATTAGATAATTTCTGCCAATTGCAGAAGTGTATTAATCACGTGATGAAAGAGGAACCGCTAATCTGGGATGTGGATTTGGCGGTTGATCAAGCCATATAACCCATTGTGATTAATATTGGAAATGGTGAGAGCGACAGGAGAGATGAACTGGAAAGTGACTGAAAATAGTGAGATATTAGTGATTATAATATTATTAAATAGTAACATAGAAAATAGTGGTATTAATTACACGTTTTTAAGGAAAGTATTAAGGTATTTTTATTTTTTGTTGAGAATTTTTTTGCTCTATTTTTTACGGTTACTTAGCTGTTTTGTACATATTAATTTTTGTTTCTTGTGGGAAATATAGCTACTGGCGAACCACCCACTACAAAATGGTAACGTGCTGAAAGCAATACTTCATGAGTGGTGTGGAAACTTGCATTCAATATCAGCTGTGATTGATGCTGAAAATATGCATATGAAAACCTTTTACTTCCAAACCCCTAAGAAAAAAAATGGCTACGACCATGAGAAACATTGTATAGGTCAGGGTTGCCGGTCGTTGAACTACACATACTTATTGGAAAGACTTATACAAGTGGTGACACAAATTCCTACCTGGAAAAAAAAATACGGTCGTAGGAAATAAAATTTAAATATGAGTTTCTATTTCTTTAAACTCACACCTGAATGGTGAACTTAAAAAATTCGCAAGTTGCAAAAAATGTTTTTTTGCAAATAACTGAAAAACTATAACTTCTATCAAAAAAGTTAGAGGAAGTTGTAGATATCAAAAAAATCTATCAAAATGCTTCTATAATACTTTTCGATATTTTTCGTACTTATCGAGTTATATCGAAAATACCGCTAAAAGTAATGTTCTCTAGAACTTGGAACTAGAACTTCTTGAACTACTAGTTCAAGAGCTGATGACTCCTGTTTCATGAAATTTTTGGTTTGTTGGAAATTTTACACAATAGTATCTATAGGTAACATGTGTAGGCTAAAGAGTCTTTGCCTGACTTACGTGGGTACGCCAAGTACTTGCCCATATAAGAAAGGTGTAAAAAATATGTGCTAAGAAAACTGTTTGATTCAGAAGCCAACAAGTACTATTCGAAAGTTAAGTTGGTTTTGCGTAAAAAAATAAATAAGACATACTGTGGCCGGGTTAACATTAATAGACCATGAGATAGCATACTGTTGAGGTAACCCATTTTTATGTCTGACATTTTAAGGGCCGAATGTTGCTAGGTAGCTGATGAAAATAAGGGTGGTTTCAATACCTGCCCCCCATTCGAAACTTCGGAAAATCCGTTTTCATTTACCTACATGAAACTTTTTGTTTTTTTATGATCTAATAGAGATATATGGCGACAATGGCTGTGTGGCTGTTGTCCCACGGTGGAAAAATGCTTGCTTTCATGTAGTTAATGCTGTTAATGGGTTAATTTACGTTACTTTGGGGCCAGCAGTTTACTTACGTTAGTTTGGGGGCTACTGATTTAGCTACGTTAGTTTGGGTCTCACATTCTGGAGCCTCATCAAAACGTATTCTTATTATATACAATGGGCAAATTTTCCAAAGTGTAAGGAAAACATAATATCCAAAAAATATTAACCATATTCTATGACCAATTTTGATACTTCTTTCTCTCTTGACATTTTTCGAAATACCGCGTATTTCGTGTGTAGTACAGTAAATAGAGGCAGAAAAATCGCATTTACTAAAAAAAAATACTTAATGGCTTAAATTTTGAGGAATCGTTCGGGGGCATGTCCTGAGTTTAAAACTGAGTTTTCGTATTCGAGGGGGTGGGAGAAGATGCTACCCCCTGTCTATGTAGGGTTGAGTTGGTTTAAATTTTTTATCTTCGTTGTTATTGCCCGTATCGCCAAGTGCAAGAGATCAAATTTGTGGGAAATGAAATTATCTATCTAGTGATACCAAAATCGAGGTCATACGTCGATTGGGTCAATCACAATGGCCGGTCAAAGGTCAAAGTGAGGGGTAGTTTTTGATTTTTCGTGAATACCGTGAAACCGGTGTTTTTTCGCATATTGCTTAAATACCATTTTGAAGTACTTGAAATTACCTACAGAATGAGTGCTCAAACACTCATCTACGATAAATAGATTGCCGTCAATCCAACGAACGGCGAGAGTTGTACTCTTATTGCGCGTACATTTTACTCTCGACATGTTCTGAATTCGGAATCAGTCACATTCTTTCTCGAGGAGTGACTGGATGAGCGCGGAAAAATGGACACGTGTTTCGTATGTGAAAAGGTTTTGAGTGGAGGCGATGTGTCGACTGTGAAATCTAGAGATGTGCAAAAATTAATCAAAATAAGTGAGCAAAAATGTGACAACAAAATTACCACTCTTCTGGAAAATGCGACGGAGATTTAACTTCATACATTCTGCTACAAACGCTACACCGATGAGAGGAGGAATTCCTCCTCTCACGTAGAGAGTGAAATGTACGCGCAATAAGAGTACAACTCTCGCCGTACGCGGCGCGCGCTGTCAACATTAGCGCGCGCGGTCAACTTAGTCGTTGGATTGACGGCAAACTATTTATCGTAGACGACTGTTTGAGCACTCATTCTGTAGGTAATTTCAAGTACTTCAAAATGGTGTTTAAGCAATATGCGAAAAAAAACACCGGTTTCACGGTATTCACGAAAAACCAAAAACTACCCCTCACTTTTGACCTTTGACCGGCCATTGTGATTGACCCAATCGACGTATGACCTCGATTTTGGTATCACTAGATAGATAATTTCATTTCCCACAAATTTGATCTGAACGAAGATAAAAAAATTAAACCAACTCAACCCTACATAGACAGGGGGTAGTATCTTCCCCCACCCCCTCGAATACGAAAACTCAGTTTTAGACTCGAGACATTCCCCCGAACACTTCCTCAAAATTTCAGCCTTTAAGTATTTTTTTTTGGAAAAATATCTCTTTTTACTGTATTAGAGTAAGAAGCTCGCAAAATTTCGGGTAAACTGTTGGTTTTTTCATTTTCCACGAAGGAATTTTTTTCCCTACCGTAAAAACTTTGAGTTTGAACATCGAGGACACGATGTTTCGGAGTCATCCGCTACCCTGGGAGTTCAGGACAATTGTCTAACGATGTCGATGTAAAAATGCGACGTTCTCGGAAGAAAATTGATTTTTCTCATTTAAGACTTTTCTTTACCGATTTTCCGTTCCATTCCAAAGAGCACCCTCGAAAACATAGGGTCAGAATGTCCCCCAATTCATTCTGTCGCAATGGTTAGGAATGAAGTACACATATAGCTGGTTCTCATTTTCTGCCACCAAGTGCAACTGCGAATTTTTGCCAAAAAGAAATTAAACAAAATATTACAAGCAAGTGGGAGCACTTGGAGCCACGAAAATTTTTCCCTGTAATCTTGCACATATAATGAATCATCCTGCAAAGTTTAAAATTCATTCTTATTTATTTATATTTTTTTAAATTTGCCCAATTTTTGGAAGGGCTTGTGAAAGTTTATGTGCCGGGGAAATTGGCAGAAAATATATTTTCTCAATCTCTCTCTCTCTCTCTCTCTCTCTCCCAGATGCCATAAAATCCTTTTCTGCCATATCGGAGCAAACTTTTGAATTTTCGGGAAATTTTTCGTTAGAGCGCCGCCGCCGCAGCATCGTGCATTGACGTGCTGGACCACACCCCAACTACCCAATTCGAATTTGTATAGGGAGATCAGACTACATGAAAGCAAGCATCTCTTCCACCGTGTGGCAACAGCCTTTTATTCTCATTTTTTATTGTCATTTTATTGTCATATCTCTAACTATATTACACAGACCAATATTTTTACTTTAATACGGGCCCATGTATATGGCGGCGTTCTCGTGCATGTTATGGACAACACAGTTTTTCAACGTTTTGAATCGCTATATCTCTGAAATGGTGATTATTACGAAAAATGGTGATTCTTATAAATAAAAAATTACAAAAATATAACAACACCTAATCATAAAATGATTACAACTGAAAGTAGATAATAGTTCCGAGTATTTAAAAATAAAATTTCACTTTGCGGTTCATTTTCAGATCTTTATGATTGTGACATATTATGATATAGTTTCTGCATGATACGTAAACGATCTTCTAAATGAGATAGTGATAGTGATAAAACTCACTAACAAATTTTCTTATTTAAGTTAACGTTGTGTATGTTACATAATATGTCTAATATTAGTGAAATGATATTTATATAAATGATCTATTTTAAGCAAAGTAAGTTGTTACAACTTTCTTGAAATTTGTCCAATTCTTTTAGGCGGAAAAAGATCTACGCAAGAAGTTATAATATAATTTGATTTAGCAACGTAGATAAATTAAGTTGCAATACTTTTAGTAGCTTTAGTCCCACAAAGCTTTTTGCACAATAAATTTGACTGTACTTATTTTGCAATATAGTAAGAGACGAAAAGGGTTTTTTAAGACCTTAAATTAATATCAAATAGTGAACGTAAAATGTAATTACATTATTTACAACCCTAAGCTGCAGGTAGTGATCAACATCAACATCAGATAACATCAACACAACACGTATGTGTTGACTTTAATAATAATTACCTATTTAAAAATGTGTATTAGAGTGCATGGAATGGGGGATAGCTTTTCGCTTCAGGAATGTTTTGAGGGTGTAGTTCCTAGGACGTATATATATTAAAAGACCCCAGCTCCTAGCCCGACCGCATCAGGAGGGAGGTTTTCTGTGTTTTTGTACTTAGCGTCTGGTCGCGTCGCGTCGTAGCGAAAAGTTCCTTGCATAAAATTGAAAGCTTATATTTTTTTTACACAATTATAACCAAATGTCTCTTCCGGAATGTCGCACTAGTAGAAGCGCAGCCGGTGAGTCAGTGAACGGACAAAAATTTATGAACAGGATATTGTAGGTAGGTGATGGTGCTTTTGCTTTTGCTAAGTGGAACAGCGAGATACAGCGAGATCCAGCGAGATCTGTGTACATATACATATGGATGCTTGATATTGCACTTTATGTACCTACTCGTAGTATATTATACTCTTTGTGTAAATCCACAGTATTATGATTTTATATAAGTAATTACAACTCTGGAATAACGAATTTTCTTAAGTTTTAAGTTTTCTTGAAAAATCATAACTTTTAAGCCAAGAAAATGCTATATACAGGGTGTCTCACGGTCGCTGGTGCCTTAGACGTTTACGGAAAACGGGACATTGGATTATTCTGAAAATTTGGCTTCTTAAATAATTGCTCCTCATCGCTCCGATCCTGTATACGATCGCATTTTTGGATTCGTAATTACTTTCTGATTATTTCTGCCCAATACTTTTCGATACGCATCCCTAACGGTTTTCGAATTATTAATTATTTTCCACATATTTTTGTTCAACACAGCCCTAATTAAATATTTATTACTGCAGTATCTGGATTTGTAGAAATTTGAAATGTTGGGAGTAGCTTACCAACGTCCTGTGTATTAATTCTGTATAGAGAAGTTTGTTCTGCGTTATACAGGGTCGCTTAAGAATCGCCATTTTACTGCTAGATACAAAAATGGAACACCCTGAATATCATGAAATAACCTAATGTAAGACAATCAAAATTCCTTTCACATGATACATCATATTCCTATCCCTAGACAGTAAGGTTTCGGAAATAAAAGCAAGTTTCTGTGAAAACGGATTATTTTGTCAAATTGACATGAAATGTCATGAGGAAGCATATCATTCAAATTTGACGAAAGTGTCCCGAAGAGAATTGAAATGGAGTGAGAGATAAATTAAACGATTCATCATAAATGTGAAAATCTATTTTGTCATATTTCAGGAGGCAAACAATGTTCGAACTAAACTTTTCCTGAAATTTCCCATTTCCTTGACAATATGTGGATTTTGGTCAGCCGAGAAATGCTTGTTTCTTCTATTAAAAATGCTCTCCCTAGAAAATCTAGCTTCGTCTGTCCAAATTATTGTCTTTAGAAAGTCCGGATCTTCTTTGGTGTTTCACAAAATTGTACCCTACTTTGATAATCCTCTGGTTTCAGGGCTTGAACTTTTCTAAACACGTATGGGTGCATGCCATGATTATCAAGGATCCTTTGAACAGAAGCGCAACTTAACCCTGAATCATCTAACCAACCCTGAACCCCGAGGCATAAAAATAAGCTAGAACATTTATGTTGTCTTCATCAAAAGTTGCAGGCTTCGGTAAATGTCGTTCCGATTTCAGTATTGATCCATATCTAATGAAATTATTATGTAATGGTACAAAATTTCTCTTGTTCATTGGTTGTATAACCTGAAATATTTCATTGAAGGAAATGATCTGCACGTTCCTGCTATAATTCGGTCATATTGTCCATGAAGAATAAACAATTTCATCGAAACATCATTTGAATACTTATTTCCTTCCATTTCAATTATTTTCGAGTCACAAAAACGCGCAAATGTATTATAAACGCACTAATTGACAAATTTTAATGGCATGTTGCATCGTGACCTTATGACTCTCTAAAACAATTTGACAAATAATCCGTTTTTACGGCGCGGTAAATTGAAGATCACACATATATTTATAACTAATTTCAATTTGGCAGATGGATTTGAAATTGGAAAAACGGTGCCAAGCGATGGAAAATTGCCAGAAAAATACACACCTGAAAACTGCCAGACAAATTGAGCAGTTTCTCAAAAATAAGGAAATATTTGTGTTGGAATCACACTTACGTATAGGTATAGTCAATCTAAAAACGAGATATTTTCAATTGCATTTTGTATTTCTATTGTTAATCTGTACATTACAATGTACATATTTAAATTAAAAATGCCAAGTTAAGTCGTGCGAAGATTGATAAATAGTTTATTAACAAATAAAAAAATTAAATTAACAAATAATTAAAAATAATTTAAAAAAATTAAGAAATAATTTTTTGTTAAATAATTATTTTGCTGGAAACAAGTGCCAACTTGTGCTCAACTTGTCTGGCAATTTTTAAGTGTGTATTTTTCTGGCAATTTTCCTTCGCCAGGCACCGTTTTTCCAATTTCCAATCCATCTGCCAAATTGAAATTAGTCATAAATGTATGTGTTATCTTTAATTTACCGCGCTGCCAGACAAATTGAAATCGCTGAAAACTTTCCGAAATATCCGCATAATATTCCGCGGGAATCTCAATTTCGAACTGTGATTACCGTCTGGCAATTTTTTAGCGTTATTTTCACAAGAAAACCTTTCATTCTCTCGATTGCCAGACAGAAAGAAAACGTGGAAAATTGTACTTTTCTCTAGCAAGTTAACCCCCCCCTTCCCCCACCTTTCCGCCCATTAAAAACCGTCTGGCATTTTTTATTGGTGAATTATTTATCAATGTCAATCTTTTATTCAAATGCCAAACAATATAAGATCATGTAAGTTTCATGTAAGTGAACATGGATATTCCGAATTTCCGAACGGGGAGCAGGCATTAAAACCACCCTTATTTTCATCAGCTAACTAGCCATTTAGCCCTCAAAATCCCAGACAACAAAAGTGACTGCACTCAACAGTACCCTATCTCACGACCCCTACTGTTTAGGTATGGGAATATGATATATAATATGATCCTGTTAGGAATATTACCCCAGGAACATTAGTCAAATAAAGGCAAGAATCTCGGAATCAGAGATAGTCGGCTATAAACTTGTATAAACCTTTAATTGGCTTTCCATAAAAAAATTATTTTTTAATATGTACAGCCTTTAAAAACCGATTATGATTTTGACACGAAATTTGAATGTCGCTGTGGCGTGAAATTTTATTTGTATTGAATTCTTAGGTTGGTTACGGTGTTTAGTGTTTACCATTCTATTTTCAATATTCTCTTTTTTGAATCATCTCTCTAGCCCCTTCAGCAACGAAGATGCGACATTTTAGATGAAACGGTGTCATTAAGTTTGATATTTAACAAGGAAGCTATGGTAACGGTTAACACTGAAACGTCAAAAGATTCAGTTGAAATTCTCGTGAAAAAAAAATAATTCAGGTAACGTTCCAAAAGAAAATGCCAATGCAAATTAGTCCAATTCAAGTAGCTAGAGTTGTGGCTTTGGTAGAAGTTGGAAGGAGTCAAAGATATGCAGCTCGTATTGTTGGTCTACCAGAAACAACTGTCCGAAGAGCGATCCAGCGCTACCGAGAAACGGGCCAATACAGCAGACGTCCAGGTTCGGGTAGTTCCAGGATTATCCAAAATATTGACGATCGATTTATTGGTCTGCAAATATCGAGGAATCCCTATCAAACAGCTGTGATCACAAACCGAAATTTAAGAAACGCACGAGGAACAGTTGTGTCAGATCGAACAATTTGTCGGAGATTCAGGAGTCTCGGTTTTATCGCAAGAAGACCTGCTATTGGAATGCGATTACTTCGACGACATCGAGTAGCTCGTTTGGATTTTGCTCGAATTCATCTTGTTTGGAATGAGTTGCAATGGTCTCAAGTTTTATTCACTGATGAATCAAGATTCATGTTGAGATCAGTAGACGGGCGTCGGAGGGTTTGGAGAAGGCGTGGGGAAAGATACGAGGTGGTATGTTCAGTGAAAGGGAGAGTTTTGGTGGTGGTTCACTAATGGTATGGGGTGGAATTACCAGCGATGCCCGTACAGAATTATTTGTGTTTCCACCACGGCCATCTCCAAATACATAGAGATTTTGAATGAACATGTTGTCCCATTTGCACCTTACATTGGCGAAGAATTCCTCTTAATGCAAGATAATGCACGACCGCATACAGCAGTAATGATAACACAATTTTTAAACGATGTCGGAATTAATCGTATGCCGTGGCCCGCTAAAAGCTCTGATATGAATCCCATTGAGCATTTATGGGATGAATTGGGACAACGTGTTAGTAGACGCAACCCAGAGAATCTGAATAAATTGGGGATTGCTCTTACAGAAGAATGAGACAATATCCCTCAAATCACGATCACAAATTTGATTGAAAGCATGTCTAGGCGTATGGAAGCTGTTATAGCAGCCAGAGGAGGAAATACTCGTTATTAGTTAGTTTGTTGTTCAGTTATTTTTTAAGTTTATTGTTTTAATCATTAATAATTACAGTCGTTTTACTAAAATGTCGAATAATTCTTTGTTTGTTATTTCTTTTTGATGTTGTTTGTACTTGTAACAATTATTTCAGCGTCCGTAATCGAAAACGCTAAACATTTCTTAAACCATGAACTTTTTAGACATTTTCAGGTCCACGGCCTCCTTGTTAAATATCAAACTTAATAACACCGTTTTATCTAAAATGTCGCATCTTCGATGCTGAAGGGACCAGAGAGGTGATTCAAAATAGAGAATATTGAAAAAAGAATGGTAAACACCGTGACCAACCTAAGAATTCAATACAAATAAAATTTCACTCCACAGCGACAATAAAATTTCGTGTCAAAATCATAATCGGTTTTTAAAGGCTGTACATATTAAAAAATACATTTTTTATGGAAAGACAATTACAAAATAGTCATCCGCAAGAATCGCCCTTTCAAACAAAACAAAATTATCAAAATGGATAGGCTGGTTTAAAAGTTCTTGAACATCAAATTTGGGACAAAATCTAGGTGCGCCACTTTTTATGTCCGTCAGTGTATATGAAATGATATTTTCAATAAAAACATTACTTAAAAATTTAATTATGTTCTTTTTATTTAGTTAGAAAGTATTTAGTATAAATAGGATTAGAATACAAAAATAATTAAAGTATTTCCCTTAATGACTTCATGATTACACGAGTAGGTAATTGTTTTTAAATGAATAAATACTGAATTATTAAAAAAAATATTAATTATAACGTAATAATTGAACCCAAAAGCAAATTATTTAGAATTATATATTTATTAATAATTTATAAACTGTATACAGCATGTTTTTAATCGGGATTACAGGTTGACCTCGAATGATACTCCAAATAGTTAAACACTGAGCGCGCTTTGCCCTCTATCTCGAAAATGATTCGATATAAAAAAAATTTTTAAACAAAAATTGTAGAGAATTTAATCCTCTACAATATCTATCAAAAAATATAAATAGCATAAAACCCATAGGAAACGATATTAGCAATAAACCTGTAAAAAAAATATCGATTTATTGACCTTTGACCTTGGGATATCATGGGTACCAAAATCAAGGTTTATACAAGTTTATAGCCGATTATCTCTCATTCCGAGGTGAAATCCTAATATGCCTGGACTATATTGAATGTCCTTCAGGTTATTTCCTGATATATAGGGTGATTCATTTAAAAAAATACAGTTTCTATCATTTCTGTATTTAGCAGTAAAATCGTGATTCTTAAGCGACCCTGTATAACAAAAAACAAACTTCTCTATACAGAAGTAATACAAAGGACGTTGGTAAGCGACTCCCAAATTTTTTTTACGAACCCAGATACTGCTGTAATAAATATTTAATTAGAGTTATGTTTTGAACAAAAAATGTGGAAAATAATTAATAACTCGAAAACCGTTATATGGGATGGGTATAGGAAAGTATCGCGTAAAATAATTAGAAAGTAATTGTTAATCCGAAAATGTGATCACATACAGGGTATCTAATTTGAAATATCGAAGATGTTGCTAGTTTTTGATATAAGCGGCAACGCTGCATCGCTAAAAATATTCTACATCGATAGATCAGGAGCAATCATTATTTAAGCAGCCAAATTTTCAGAATAATCCAATTTCCCGTTTTCCGTAAACGTTAAAGGTACCATCGACCGTGAGACACCCTGTATATGAGTGAAACTCTATATCTGAACAACCACTGAATTAATTAAATTAAGAAAATATTAGAATATTATATTATTGAGGGGGAGCGGAAATGTTGCGCAAAAATGGGAGCGGAAATGTTGCGCAAAAATGGGAGCGGAAATGTTGCGCAAAAATGGGAGCGCAAAAACATCGTAAATAAATTCTGGCCGAGGGGGTGGCCCCACCCCGCCCTTTGGATCGGATATTTTTTTTATTCTGTTACTGTTACTTCCGTTACGTATTCTGGGAATATGTAACGCTTTCATAGTGTTACATAAGGATTTTGTAGAAGAAAAATTTATTTTAAGTCTACTTACCATTTATTTAATAAAATAGTTTTAAATGAAATGGACACAATGTATTTACAACAAGAAATCAACTACAATTAAAAATATTAATTCATCAATTGTTCAAAATGTGCGCTCTCTACCTCCATACAAACGAAAACCATCTCTCACTTTTTTGAAAGTTTCGCGAGTTATTATTCGCTGCATTCTCTGATATCTTGAAGGTCTTCAAGCGATTTAGGTAATGTTTTATAGACCCCAGACTTTAGGTGACCTCAAAGAAAAAATCTGAAGGAGTCAAATAGGAGGATCGTGCTCGTCATTCCATACTCCCCCTTCTCCAAATCCACTTCCCAGGAAACGTTTGTTGCAAAAACTCCCTTAGAGCTAGTGCAAAATGTGGTGGTGCACCATCTTGCTGAAACATTAGGAGCCGTTCTTGAAGGTCATTACCATAATCTTCTACAATTTCTGTTATTAAGGGGTCAATTGTGTTTTCTAACATTTCCAAGTATCAATAACCAGTAAAATGTTCCCATTGTTCCCTATAACATAATGGTCCCACAATTTAATTCCCCAGGATATACAATTCAATTAGGCCCAGGCCCATACATTCAATTTCTCAGCACGTTGTGTGTGTTTTCTCTGACAATGTGCCGATCTTTCAAATACCTGCATTTATGTTTGTTAACATGTCCGTGTAATATAAAAGAAGATTCATCGCTAAAATACATGTTTTCAGCAGTTCTCGATTGCCTCTAATTAAATTTGACATTTGTTCGCAAAATTCAATTCTGCGATCGAAGACATATTCCTACACTTCTTGGTGAATTGCCATTTTGTAAGGGTGAAACTTCTGAAATTTTAAAATACGCTGGCACGTTGAACGTAATATTCCTGATGTGTCTTGCAGTTCTCTTTAATAGATTATAGGTTATAGGCTTATTGAACTGCCTCGTTAGTAATAATTCTTACTGCACATTTCTTATTAATAACAGATCCAGTAGTAGCAAACTTCTCAAACAATGTCCTAACATATAGATAATTTAGGTTCTTACCAGGTTTATCGTTATTGAACATCCTAGCTACTTCAGCTGCATTTCTTCCTGATTGGTCTTATACAGGAGAAAGATTTCACTTCCCTCTTGTATACACAACTACGTTTCACGGAAAATGAGACAAATATTGTTATTAATTATTTTAACACTCGGAGTAGTTTCCACAAACACCAAAACACTTTCACTTCGCTCGCCGCGCGTTTAGCCAACCAAGTTGGCATCATCCGGAGACGATTAAAACTAATCTTAAACTACAAAATCTACCATATTCATACTATTTTCATGGTGACGTCACTAATGATATCACCGTGAAATTTATGCGTGACTAATCACGCTTCAATCATCGGTTGCTAAGCAACGCGTAAAGCGGGCTATACGATATAGGTCCCTTGTCGCTATTCATACTACTTTTACATTTTACAATTTCTATGCTCTCAAATGCATCCAACTGTCTACTATTGGTCACATTTCTAACTAATTTTAAATTACTAATATCTATTCTATGATTGTTATCAAAAGCATGTTGTGCAACACTAGACTTATCTGTTCTTCCATATTTTAGATTAGCCATATGCTCTTTAAATCTGGTGTTAATTGATCGTCTCGTTTGTCCAACATATTTTCGATCACAATCATTACAATTAATTTCGTAAATCCCAGACCTTTCATTTGGAACAATTTTATCCTTTGTATTGTCTAAAAGTTATTGTAATTTATTACTCGACGAATGAATCGCTGTTATACCCACGTTTTTGAAGACCTTACTCAAACCACGTGTAAACCGGGGTTCGTACGGGATGGATACATATTTTGGAGTCTCTATATCCTTTTGAAAGGTCGTAGAATTACGAAGTGTGTCCTCTAAAAATGGAAGAGTTCCATTATTTCCTAGTTCATATATAAACTTTACAGAAGTGAAACGACTATTTAATTTGGAAATTAATTTTTCTACATCCGCAATCTTAGTGTCAAACACGGCAAAAATGTCATCCACATACCTCAGCCAAATCCTAGGAAAATACTCGAATTCTTCTTTTGCTTCAGTTTCAAATCGACTCATGAAGACATTAGCAATGAAAGGCGATAAACAGTTACCCATTGCGGTTCCTTCATGTTGTTCATAGAACTTGTCCAATAATAGACAGTTGGATGCATTTGAGAGCATAGAAATTGTAAAATATAAAAGTAGTATTCATTCAAAAGTAGACATCATTAGTGACGTCACCATGAAAATAGTATAAATGGTAGATTTTATAGTTTAAGTATAAAGTTTAAGTTAAAAAAAAATAGTATAGTTTTATTAGTTTTAATCGTCTCCGGATGATGCCAACTTGGTTGGCGAAACGCGCGTCGAGCGAAGTGAAAGTGTTTTGGTGTTTGTCGAAACTACTCCGAGTGCTATAGTTACATCAAAGGTTCCAGTCTTATCCAGTATTAATTATTTTTATTAAAACCACATAAAGAAGTGACACTAGCCAACTACTGAACACCAATACATACTTGCTTATTCGTCTATTTGATAGCATTGCAATTTTTTCCACCAGTTTTCCATACTAACTTGATAAATTGATCTTTTATTAAAGTTTGGCATAAAACACGAAACAATTTTTTCTTCTACAACATCCTTATGTAACACTATGAAAGCGTTACGTGTTCAGAAAGAGAATAAAATAACATCCGATCCAATAACAAAAAATATGACAGGCCTCGAGGATCAGCTTTATTTACAACGTTTTTGCAGCATTTCTCCCCCCCTCCCCCTCGATACTATATATATATATATATATATATATATATATATATATATATATATATATATATATATATATATACACTGCGCAACTTATTTAACGCATAACCAAAAAGTTAACTCAAATTTGACGTATGTATTTTCGACAATTTTTGTTCGTTTTGGTCGATGTTTTTTTCAAATTGTAGGTTTTTCTCTTAGGAATATCACTGTCTTAGTTGTTTTGGTAAAACGAATGATTTTGATATTATACCAGGTGCTATAAAAATGTTATGTTTTTTTCCGAAATTTCAAAACGTCCTGTGGGCTATACAAGGTATTGCAAGTTATTACAATTATAGCCAATTTAAAGCCTCATGTTTTTTCTACATTTTCTTTTTTTATTCATTTGTTTATCTCTGTTACTTCATGAAATACACCGTTTTGAAACACCATATGCTTTTATTCACATGAAATGCATTTATCGAACAACTCAAACAGCTAGCAAGCTATGGAAATCGAAGATTACACGTCATAAACTGACAACTGTGTCATTAGTTTTTTGTTGACAGTCCAGCAATAATTAGTGAATAATGGAACGCCAAACCAGAAATTTAACTCGTGATGAATGTGTTGAGGCAGCTACATTACATGGTGAAGGGTGGAGTTACAACCGCATAGCTGGAAGGTTGGGAGTGTCTCACACAACTATAGCGAGAGCAATTCAAAGGTACGCGGAAACAGGAGAACATTCCAGACGGGCCGGTCAAGGTAGATCTCGTGTTACCTCTGCTATCCAGGATCGTTTTTTAAGAGTAAATGCTATAAGACAACAATTTTATAACTGCAACACATTTAAGAGCACAACTTCAAGACGCAGGTGGTCCACTCATATGCGTTCAAACTGTACGCCGACGACTGAGGGAGGCAAATTTAAGACCCAGGATTGCTGCTCGAGGACCCGCATTAACAGTAGATCATCGAAGAGCCAGATTGAATTTTGCTAATGAGCATGTTAATTGGATGGAAGCAGATTGGGAACGTATTCTTTGGACTGATGAGTCAAGGTTCAGTTTGTATAATTGTGACAGACGTAATCGGGTCTACCGAAGACCCGATGAGCGATACAGTCAATGCAATTTTTTGCACACAACTTTATATGGAGGTGGATCCGTCATGGTGTGGGGCGGAATATCTTTGACTGGGCGAACGGACTTGGTAACTGTGAATGGAAATCTCAATTCTGACAGATACATCACAGACATTCTTGAAGCACATGTTTTGCCTTATGCCCCCTATATAGGACCCAATTTTTTACTTATGCAAGGCAATGCGCGTCCCCACACGAGTCTTATCGTGAGAAATTATCTTGAAGAAGTAGGAATTGATCACATAGACTGGCCAGCCCGTAGCCCCGACCTTAACCCCATTGAACATGTTTGGAATTTTATCGGTCGGCGGTTACGAAGTGAGGCACGATAACCCCAAAATTTACAAGAATTGGAAGGACGCCTAGTCGAATTATGGAAAGGCCTAGATCAGAACCTAATCAGAACTTTGGTTTTAAGTATGAACCAAAGATGTCGGGAGGTCATTCGCGGAAGGGGTGGAAACACCGGATACTAATTCTCTATTTACTTTTGTTTTGTTTCCTGTTATTCGTTGTTTTATTGATTAAAGCAGTTCATTTTTCTAGGTATGTTTTTTGAGTTTTTGTCCTTTTAAGACCTTTTTCTCTTCTAAAACACCTTGCATCTCTCAATAAACTATAAGATATCAAGGAAAACTGAACGCAAAAAAAAATTACGTCAACTCAAAAATTGGATATTTTATGAAGTAACAGAGATAAACAAATGAATAAAAAACGAAAATGTAGAAAAAACATGAGGCTTTAAATTGGCTATAATTGCAATAACTTGCAATACCTTGTATAGCCCACAGGACGTTTTGAAATTTCGGAAAAACACATAACATTTTTATAGCACCTGGTATAATATCAAAATCATTCGTTTTACCAAAACAACTAAGACAGTGATATTCCTAAGAGAAAAACCTACAATTTGAAAAAAACATCGACCAAGACGAACAAAAATTGTCGAAAATACATAACGTCAAATTTGAGTTAACTTTTTGGTTGTGCGTTAAATAAGTTGCGCAGTGTATATATATTATTGAAACAAATTGAACGCTCTATAACATTCTGTCATTGGACTTTGTGTAAATCAAACGGTAGAGAATTTACCAAGAGAATTATGACAAAAACTTAAAAAAAAATGTTTTTTTCAAAAATTGCGTATCTTTGATAGAGGATATATCTCTAAAACGGTGGATCGTAGCAAAAAATATATAGAAGTAGTTATGTAGAAAATTTCATAATAATTCATAATAAATATGTAATAAATTTTTATAATAAAGAAAACACTTCGCTATGACGCGACGCGACGCCCGACAGACAGTCGGTCGAAATGAAAAAAGTTTTATGCGACGTATTATTCTTTCGTATATTATTTTATTATTATTATTATTGCTTCCCAAATGAAATACAATAGAAATGTCGAACGTCTGCACCTGATTAATAGCCCTAAAATATGCTAGGGGGGAACTACATATATATTCTATAGGTTAAATGTTTCGAAGTAGAAATTTTATTTGGAAATTCTGATCAGGATTGGGATTTCGGCCCACTGAGCGACGCGACGTACAGTTTTCGTTGTAAGCCAAAAACAAAAATAATGGGACCTTTCTACCCTCTATGCCCTGAAGCAGACGGGCTTGTGGCGGCGACTTTTAATATTTTTACGTCCTAACTACCCCCAACACATTCCTGAAGCGAAAAGTTTTCTCCTCTTCCACGCACTCTATAAACCCTTCGTTACTTAGGCTATACCTATTTTGAATAGAATCGGACTAAGTGTAGGGAACATGACTAAAATTTTATATATAAAAATAATACTCAAAAACATAGCGTAACGTTGTAATAAAATGTGTACTTCAAAAGAAAACAAGATTTCTAATTCCGCGCGATCAGTATGAAGGATCTAAACGGCGATAAAATTGAGGCGGCCCGAAACTAGCTGTGACGTCACCAACTACAATATTCGGTAGGCGTTGGGCCGGAAATCGGCCGAATGAAATATGAAATCAAGCGGTCGAGTGCTGGATTGTAAATTGTAGGCTGTGGCGTCACGACTTTGAATCTGTTTGAAACGGTTCGCCCGCTTGCGAGATTTAATAATTTTAATAAATTATAACAAATTTTTAATTGCGAATTAAGGCGCCATGTTTTGCATATCTTATTTTTCAGTATGGTAGAACATTCTTATGCAATAAAAAAATGAGAATGTTCCCTATTGAAAATACACCCGCCATCTTGAATATTTATTCTGACAAAAAATTATGATCTGCTATCACAGAAATAGGTACTTCAGTCATTGAAGGTAAAAATAAGCTATTACTTCCTAATTATTTGAATCTCGATCGATTTTCATGAAAATTGGTATTAAGCTCATTTACCCTTAACTTCAAAAGTGACATATGCCCGACTTGCGCTTTTTGTTTAGATTTGTAGTTAGCTGATGCTTGGTGGTTAGATGATGTATCCCTTTTACCAGTGGGGAGAGCGCCTACAGACTTTGAAAAATGTAACATGGGAATACTCGAGAGCGTCAGATATTGATAGTGTATGTGCTTCACGTGTCTCTGATGGCGGATGTATGTTAATCTGCCGGTTTGCATGGTGGGGACGGCCGTACGGTAGGGTTAAAAATGTGAAAAAATATATATTTAATCGAGCGCGTCAGATATTCAGAGGATATGTTAAGTGAACTCGAACAGAGCTCCCACTCCCACACAAAAGAATGACGATTCTGATGATGATTCTGATGCTTCTGAAGATCGTGGCGGCTTTTTGAAAATGCAAAAAAAAATATTTTGCTATTTTGAAATACTCGAGCACGTTAGACAGTGAAAACTTTTCCACCCCCGAGAAGTGGTGCCATCCACTCTCAGGGTAAATGCACACATCGGCGTTATGTCACTTTTGCTCATTGAGCCATCTCCTAACTACTCAACAGACTATACTAATAGCATAATATCACTCATCTCATCCCACACAGACGGCTAAAAGAGGCAAGATATCTTAGGCGTATAGGATTCTCATGCCGATTGTACGTTAAGTTGGGCTTAGTTAAGTCAACTTAAAATATTAAGTCAGGATTATTTTTATTTCAAATGCACCGTTAAAAATTCATAAAGACTTAACTAAGTCCAGTTCAAATGTGGCAACGTTGCCTTTTAAGTCGAACGCCTAATGACTTTTGACGCTTTTGGGTTATTTTGTTGAAAAATTTTGTGAAAATTGACAGCAAAATAATTTCAATTTGAATATTCGAAGGTAGATATTTTCATTTTGCATCAATATATATTCTCTCTGTATGGTCGAAGATCGTAATATCATTATACATTATAAAGATACAACTTTAATATCTACATTTATCCAGCAAATCATGGCAGATGAAAGTAAGAAGCAAACTTATTGTTCAAACTTTACTCCTGAGGAAAAATAACTTTTATATTTTCAAATGCAGAACAAAAACACGAAATTGAAAATATAAAGATTGATGGGATTACATCTGAGGAGAAAAATAAGGCGTGGATAGAAATCGTAACAGTTACGAGGTCTCCAAATACGGTAAAAAGGTCAAAATGTCACTAAAAAACGGTTTAAAAAGCAAAAAATTGAGGCAAAAAATTGCCGATGAAAGGAAATCTAGATACATAACCAGTGGTGACCCTGCTCCTGTAGGGATTTTTCTGGAATTGACGATTTTCTAATTTATTTCATAATTAATATCAAAATTTATGTACCTCTATATGGTTTATCAAATCCAAATGATGTTATGTTGGCCCAAAGACCCAGAGGAGTATGCATTGTCCTGTATATATATATATATATATATATATATATATATATATATATATATATATATATATATATATATATATATATATATATATATATATATATATATATTAGCTTTGAAATTCTTTGCTATTCATATTTATTTTGTGAAAAGTAATCTCGTCTAGTTGCTTATTTCTATGTAATGAAATGCTACAAACCCAAGATTACTTTTCACAAAATATATATATATATATATATATATATATATATATATATATATATATATATATATATATATATATATATATATATATATATATATATATATATATATATATATATATATATATATATATATATACAGGACAATGCAAAATATGTGTTTAATTATTAAATTCCCTCATTTTAAATCTTGCTTTAATTCTGCTATTATTGTTAAAGATGGTGGGTATTATCAAGAATCATGAGCGCTACCGGGCCATCTTGCCACAATATCTCTAATTTTTAATTCACTGTCCCCTATGGCTTGGACATTTATTGCAAAAAATGTGCTAGGGAAGCGTAAAAGCGCATAAAATACCTAATGCCTAAAATTTTTGTAAAATAATGAAACATAACCTATTTGTGACTAAACTTAACATTAAACTCCGTCTTAAGCCCTCGAAATTGTCGACTTTAATTAAAGTCGGTCTTCACACATTAATCCGGGCTTTAATACACGGTGCAACGTAAAATGTGTCAAAATAAGTCTGTCTTAAATTTAATCCAGGATTAAGACTATGGTGCACTCGGCCATTAAAAGATCGTTTTGTTATAGTTTTTATTTTGAGGTTTGGAGGCAAAAATTTCGCCCGAAACATTATTTTTTCGGCACTTTTTGCCAAAATTTTGGCACTTTTGTCAATTTTTCTCTATATCTCAAAAAGGAAGCGGTTTTTCGACAAGTTCATTTCAAACAAAATTAAATTACATTTTTTTTTGTAAGGCTAACCATTTCCCCTATTAGAGCCCGCAAAAAAAAACATGTTCCCGGACTGTAATAAAAGTAGGTACGGACAGGTCCATTTATGCTCCAAGTATGTGATTGTCTTTTTTGTGGGGAAGGAAATGTTACATACCTTCGTCCTCCTTGTCTACACGTTCTTCGATGCTGTCAACAACCGGGGAGAAGGTGAAGCCCAGTTCGTCCTGCACGTCAACGTCGAATGGTCCGTCCTCAAAGGTATTTGTGAGATCTGTCTCGATTGTCACGTTGTTGCAGACCCCTCACAGTTGATTGCACTAGATTCGTGCAATAGAGGTCTGCTTTTTTGAAGCTACATTTTTTTGCACAGGTTTTTACGCATCTACATGACACTAGACATAGCAGTTCGGATGGAGCAGGAGCTTGTAGAGAGATTATCGGTTCCTGGCAATTTGTTGCTCGTTTCCAACCCACCCCAATATTCGGCATTTTTCTCAACCCCCATCCATTGCTGCACCTGGTGATACACTCTAAAACTGTGCTGTGTGGCTGCAGCAGATGATGGTGGCAGTTCAGCTATTTTTGATGAGGTCTTGAAAACTGTCTTTATATAATTAATATACCTCAGACGGTTTATCGACGGTTCAGTCCTGTGTAGCCGTACACGTTGTTCAGGAATCTCTCCCCTGCTGCTGCAATTCTTTCTGTTGCCTGCGTTGCCTCAGGGTTTTTGAACTTACTTACAACATGGGACTTACTCACAACATTTACGATCTAAGAGTTAAGTATCATATCAAGGACGATTTCCGCGAAAACGGTGAATTTCACTAGATATGGGAATATGGCACTTTTGGCGCGCTCTAGCTGCAGAACTTTTCCAAAAAAACAAGAAGTTGGTAGGAAATTTTGTCTCCTTTAATTTTGTAAATAATGGGCTTGTCAAAAAATTGCTTACTTTCTGAGATACAGGCCCAAAACAGTAAAAAGTGCTAAAATTTGAGTAAAAAATGCCAAGAAAACAAAGTTCCGGAACAAATTTTTGTCTACAAACAGAAAATTCATGGTCGGTGACCCAAAAAACATAGAGGGTGAAATCAAAACTATAGCAAAAATTTCCTCTGAAACCCCATTTTTTCCTAATATGCCTAGTCTACTAATAAATAGAAGTACAAGTAGAGGCTTAATAGTAAGTGCATTTGCTGAGATCTCTATATGGGAATTACCTCAAATAAATCTCAAATTATGATGAAATTGTGGAAGTGTCATTAATTAATTTGTAATTAATTTTGTATTCATTTCTGCCATAATTTCTGATATATTTTTAGAAATTTCACTCTAGTAGTTAAATATAAAATTTCGGATACTAATTGATAGGAGTTTCAGGAAATGACAGGCTCATGACAGGTAAGTAATAGTTATTTATTGTATAAGTGTTTTAGATAGCGTTTTATCCACGCAAGAAAGTTTATACTCGAGAACGAAGTTCGAGAGTTTAATTTTCTTGAGTGGATAAAACGCGACTAAAACACGAATGCTATACAACGTTTTATCCACAATCACGGTCATTTATAATCTATCACGGTTATTTATAATCATTTAATAATTTATAATAATTCAAAAATAATTAATTTGACATTTCTCTCTGACAGCGGCTTTAACGTCAAAAATTATTGAAATTACTTAAAAAAATTGGGTTGTGTTTATGACCACACGATAGAAGTTGAAACTTCTAATTTTCTTCATTGTTTTTTGTAGAAGTGTTACAGTTTTACAGTATTTTCGGTTACTACCATATAACTGTTGTATTTTGTACCGCTCATCTTGTATATTGCCGTTATCTTCAACTGGCAGCCTTGTTCCTTGGTAGGTTTTAATATCTTCAGTACTTATACCGTCTTGATGGAGTCCTCGCATGACCAATGCGTGGGTCTTATTTCTTTTGGGGTTGAAGGTATGATATGCTAGATTGCCTCTCTTAAAAGTTTCCATGGATGTGTGCCAGTCTTCTAACGTTTCAGTATATAAAATGGTGGTATTGATTGCTTGTTTCCAGTGGAATATGCATTTCAGGTTGATTTTTAAGTATTCGATCATCCGCTTGTGGTTGTCGAAGCCATGAACAATGATCGGGGGCGGTTTGACTTCTTTTGGCTTGATTTCTCTTTCCTTGGGCTTTGCTAGTATCCCGTATCTTTGCTAGTTTGGCCGGTGGGGGTCTCAGGTATTTGGTTATCGTTGGTTTTGCCTGCCGTGTTCAGGCTTTGGAACTTATTTTGCGTTTTTATTTCCGCAGCGGATTTTGTAGTTGTGATGTTTGGTTTCTTGATTGTTGAAGGGTGTGTGAAGGACATATCTTGCTCAGTGATACGCCTCTTCTTTGCAAGTTTGCACACATTTTCAATTTTGGTTCTGTTTCAGGGCTGTGTCCATTTTTGTAGGTCCCGTGTCAGGAACTGACATGTATGTCTACATTTTTTGTTTGCTTTCGCACAATTTGCTTTTTTTACGGATTTTCAACGGTTTTGGGCGTGTACTCGATGCAGCACTGGCGAAGGAGGTTGTATACACTGTTTCTACCACAATAAGGGTCTTTGAAATGCTTTAAAAGCGCGCTTTACCCGACTCTACCCGCATTTGCCTGCCGTGTTCAGGCTTTGGAACTTGTTTTGCGTTTTTATTTCCGCAGCGGAATTTGTAGCTGTGATGTTTGGTTTCTTGGTTGTTGAAAGGTCTGTGAAGGAGGTACCTTGCTCAGTGATACGTCTCTTCTTTGCAAATTTGCACACATATTCAATTTTGGTGCTGTTTTCAAGGCCTGTGTCCATTTTTTGTAGGTCCCGTGTCAGAAAGTGACATGAACGCCAAAAATTTTTGAATTTGCTTTATTTTACGGATTTGCCGGGGTTTTGGGCGTGTACTCGATGCCGCACTGACGAAGGAGGTTGTATACACTGTTTCTACTACAATAAGTGTCTTTGAAATATTTTAAAAGCGCGCTTTAATAGAGCGTGATGTATGACGCGTGATGCACAGCGCGTAATGCGTGACGGCCCAGTCTCATTCAACACCCACAAAAATAAAAGTGCAGAGCGAACCTAAAGAAGTTTTCACTGCAAAAATACTTGGAAGGTGTTGAATGGTTGCTATTTAGTTTCGATTGTTCATCGATTTGTAAAAATTTGTGAAGTTGGTGGAAAATTCAAGAAAGCGATTTTGTTCCTGATAGAATCCTTCAGGAAGCTGAAGAAGCCACTCCAATTATTGCCTGCGAAGTCCAGTATTTTCCGAATTTAACGAATGGAAAGAAAAACGGGGGGTAATGACAATAAATGAGGAAGTTCTGCTATCGTATTTCTTATATTTGAAGAAAAGTATGCAATTTCATTCATGTGGTCGAAGCCGAAGGACGCTATAAAGGTTGACAAAAACATAGACATTCGAAAATATAGTACATAGGCAGTGACTATTTAAAGAGAGGGGCGAGAAGGTAGCTGTGGTATTGGAAATAGCACAAGTGGAAGAAGGATTGCGATAAAGAATATTTTTGATGATTAAGGTAATATCTCTTAACCTTTTAGACATTGTAGATAATAATCTTTTAAAATAATTTTGGTTGCACTAATAATGGGGGTGTCTGGTGCCTGTCGTTGCTGTGAATTGACGAATTTTAAAATGATGTAATAGACAAGGGTGCATATCTGCTTGTTTCTATACCAGATATTGTCACACATAACTAAATAGAAAAATAAACATATTTTGGCAACAAATTAGAAAATACACTGTATAGTAAATTAATGCATAATAATTATAAATTTTACAAAGTCAAATAAGTTCCATGTTAATAAGGAATAAATTCCGGATGCTCTAAAGGATGTAAGGTATCTTATATCATTTATTGGCATTAGATAGTAAGTACAGTTTATTTGCTGAGTAAAGATATTTCGAATGGAACTTTAAAGAAAGTAGAAAACATTGAACTTATGGAATGGTGAATCTGCTAGACTTGCTTTTATCAGATAGCAAGCTGGGAAGAGTTAGTTCGTTTTCAGAATTGTGATAGACAAGTTGACACATCTCCTGAAGCCATGGGGGTAGATTTAGTGAAAGAAATAATGTAAGTAATATTAATTTGTTAAATAGTGATAGGTGTTTCTCAAAGGTGTCAAAGTATGAATAAATAAATAAGTTAGTTGCAGTGAGAGAATGTGGTTTTATTAAAACTAGCCCAAGAAGTTACGAGAAACGTAACAATATCAAGACCGGCGTCTCACGAAAATTCCCAATTATGAAAGAAGTATTCTCTATCAATACTGTGGAGATGTGTAGAAAATAAATGTCCTTAGGTTCAAAGAAGTTATCCAACGACATAATCTTTTTACGATACATTAATCAAAAATGTACCTCACAACCTGTTGGAATCAACACTTTGTAGAAAGTTTCTTCAAGGGTTGCTTCATTTTTGTATCTGGCAAGTGCAGAAACTTATAGCAGTCATTGCATGAGGCAGACCGCAACAATTTTCCTGGCTAATAAACGTGCTGACCTTACAACAATTTAACAACATGGTGGGTGGAGAAGTTCGGCAGCTATAGCAGAAAATTATATCGAGGATTCTGTCCAATAAGCTTAATATCGCAAGAAAAATCCGAGGTACTCCTGGTACTAGTCGCTCTTTGCAAGAGGACATATCCATTGTTTTTACAGATTTATCAAAAACTACTATGTGTTCTAAAACCGACGACAACTACAGGCTTGTTATTAATGGAAACGAAGTAAAATATGATAAAACAAAGAAGGAGATGTCTATTAATATAAATGTTAATGTTAATATTAATAGAAAATAAATAAAATGTAATTGATTTAAGATTGTATTTTTCATTATTCTACTAGTGGAATAAAGTACCTAATTTTATCATTCCAATAGTGGATAAAGTGGTATTTTATATGCTTCATAAGTGTGGATAAAACTCCAATTATAATATGATTGTGAATAAAATAATAAAAATCACTTACAATACACGCCTATAAGATGATAATTAAGAAAAAGGAACGGGAACTTACGTTCGGTAATGTTAAAATTATGCATATTATCCTTCCTGGCTTTTGTTCCTACTTTTTCTTTATAAAGGTCAATACTGCCTATAAGTTGTTTTATTCTATTGGGGGTTTGATTCGGCTGCGATGTTGATCCTCAACCATCCATACATACATTAGCTGCTTGTATCCTTCTGTGCACTTACTTGGTGTAATTATGAACTCTTCGTAATAACGAACCGATCTTCACGCATGAAATTCGCGCACTGGGTTTAATTAGTAAATTAAGCATTCCTTTCACAAACCTACCGATTGCGCCAGTTAATACAATTGCTCGTTGAAAACGCCGGTTTATAGTTTGGGGCAAGTGTCTTTCCGTGGGTTACTTAAAAATAGAAGTATGGGAGCGGCGCCTCATGCTATGCTCATGCTGCTATGGTCAATGGCTGCGTTTTAACTTGTAGAATAAGAATATCAAAGGTGATAAGCTGCTCATAGACTCAATATCAAGATGGCTGCCAAAATATATAAATCTTTTGTAGTGTTTTAGTTTAGTTATAAAATTAGTGTCAAATTACAGAATGAAATTGAAATATTGGGAAAACCTACTTATACAAACATGCGGATATACTTAACGTGGCATCCAAGATGGTCGCTTCTACGAAGGATATTACGAATTCCTTTTACTTATGTCTTATGATATATCAAATTATATGTTTTTTGGGACGTACAATTAAAAAAAGTGAACTGAATGGTTGAAAAGATCAAATTTTATTATTTTAAATGATGGATTCAGATGTTGGGGGTATTACAAAATCCAAAAAAACAGCACACAGGAATATGTTTCAATAATAGCACACAAGAAATATGTTTTAAAAACTATATCATCACTGTAATCAACACTATTATCATCGTCATCACTTGTAAAAAAAGTTTCGTCATCATCCTCATCATCAGTAAGGGAAGCAATATTGTCCCACAATTCTGGATCACCACTACATTGGCACATTTCTGTGCATCTCAATGGGTTTACAACATAAATGCATGACTGGTTGGTACTGAGTTCCAGAAGAAATGATGACGCACAAGATTTTGTGCTAATAATAGGCTCGAAGTTATCCTCGAGTTTTTTCCAGCCATGTTCCTCTGGAGATGGTAATACTGCGTATTGTGTTAAATCTTGATGCCATATCATTGCCAGCAGATTTACTCTTTCAATTGCCGGTTGAAGGGGTTCTCTTGTTGGTGGTAAACGTTCATCATAAAATACCATCTGACCTCGGTAATATCCACAATCAAAGTGTTCTCTTTCATGTACAAAGTAAATGCCAGTGTTTTCTGGAAGATTGGCATATCTTTCTCAGGCCAGGATCACCACGTTTGAATCTGGACAGTAGATATGTAAGATTTTGTCCCTTTTTGAGCCATGTAAACACCATGAAGAATTATTTTGGTGTTTGCCTCCTCTTTAGTTGATTGCAACAATGTGAGTTGTGAGTATCCTGCAGCTGTTTCTTGGAAACTAACAATCAAATTCTTGCTCCTGCTCATGCTCTTTACCATAGGTAACGAAATATTCCGCTTGGAATGTGGTCAACTCGTCCTTTTGTTTTTTCATGGGACAATAACTTTCTCTTTCAATAACTTATGTTGCTGATGTTTATTGTAGGCAGAATGTTGTACTGGGTTCTTTTCAGTTTTCACAATTCAGTTCACTTTTTTTTAATTGTACAGTGCCGTTCAATTGAAAGTAAACGACCCTTATGAGAAATTTTAGAAATTTTCCCATTGTGAAGCAGGCTTTTGTAAACAGATCACATTCAAAATTATTTTAGGTTGAAGTATATGTCAGTTGTAGGGTGACAGCATTTTATATACAGTATTTATTAAGAAAAATCTATATGGTAAGGACGTCTCTTGTAAAAAAATCCATTAAATTAACAAACTAACTGAGAACTTAAGAAAATTACTATGAATTAATATTTGGTCCAAGCACCATTCGCGTTTATAACTTTTTGAAGCCTATTTCTCATAGACAATATTAGTGTCCTGGTGTAATCCTCGCCAATATTTTCTCAGGCATTTTCAAAAGCCAACTACAGTTCTTCTACGTTCTCTGGTCGGAAATTTCTGCTATACATGTCTTTTTCCATTTGTGCCCATACATTTTCTATCGGATTTAAATCCGGCGACTTAGAGGGCCAAGGCAGAGTGTTAATATGGTTTGTATTCAGCCATTTAGTAACAACTCGTGATTTGTGAACAGAGGAATTATCCTGAAATATAAATTTAATTACGATAAATAAATTTAATTTAATGAAATATAAATTTATTTAAGGCAATTTCTTGGGCGGTATACACCAACAACACCTCTAATTAGAGGGGTTATTGTATACACGCACAGAGCCATCATAACAGGATTGAAAAAGTTTTTCGTCTGAAAAAATTGTGTTGTCCCAAAAGTCCTGTGGCACACCGACAAATTGGTTGGCAAAGTTTAACCTCTGCTCCTTATGCCGTGGCAACAGAGCAACTTTATTTGCAGCCGAAAAATTCTTCAGCTCAGATGCTCTGATACGTCTTCTTGCGGTTTCCACCGAAGCAGGAAAATTTGTTAAGAAGCAGGCAGTCACTGCTGTATCAAAAGGATTCTGTCGGAGGTGGTCAAGGACGAGTTCGTCTTCCTCCATAGTACTGAATTTCTGACGGCCCCCTCTATGGACGTACTTAATAGTTCCTACTGCATTCCATTTTTGCTTAATTTTGTAAATGCAACCTTTACTCACATTCAAAGTATCTGCAACTGCTTGCAATGACCATCCGTTCTGCAGTAACATCATAGCTCTCATTTTTTGCGGTTCAGTTAAGCGCGGCATAATAATAATAATAATTATTATAAAGAAAACTTCAAAATATAGAATAATAATTATTAAACTGACAAATAAAATTGACAATCAAGTTTTGATTACCTGAAAGCCTGTTTCACATTAATTTAAAAAATGGTTTACTTTCAATTGAACGGCACTGTACGTCCCAAAAAAACATACAATTTGATATGTCATGTTAAATATCTCCGCGTGTTTATGCATGTAAGTGCAAGTAGGTTTTCCCAATATTTCACTTTCATTCTGTGAACTGAAATACATATAATTTGACACTAATTTTCTTAATACACAACTACCACTCCCATACTTCTATTATCAGGAAGCCCACGGGTCCTGATTTTCATACACCCCAAACTATTAAAACAATTTTCAAAAGTATGACCGTTACTTAAGGGTGTTTTCTATACTAGGTGATCAAAGCTAGATCATGAATCATGAATAATAATAATGAACATGAATAATAATAAATTTTATTTATTAGCAAAACGGTTCAAAGCATATGGTTCCATATTTTTGTCAAAGCTCCCCCGCATGATGAATGAAATATCCGGGAATTTCGAATTTACGAAAAATATAAACATTAAAAAAATTAAAAACATTTAAACATCAGCACGCAAGGTGGAGGAGTTGTGGAAAACACTTCGGTTATTCTTTGAATGTCAGGATGTTTTCGGTAAATTATTACAAAACCAAGTTTATCCCTCCAAAATGTCGCACTATAAGAATCTCAGCCAGTGAATGAGTGCAGGAACAAAATGTTCCCTAGTTGTTGCTGAAAAATCCCAGGTGTTGCATTTGGCTTTGTGGAATAAACATTCGTTTGCACTGTTCCTCTGCCATTTTTTAAGAATAGAATGTTTGCTGTAGCACAGCGAGATCCAGCGAGACCTATATATACATAGGTATAGATGTTTGATACTGTACTTTATGTACATGTACACTATTTATGTGTGAGTCCACAGTATTTAGCTTATATAGATAACTGCAACTGGAATAACGCATATAACGAGTTTTCATGTTTTGAGTTTTCTTGAAAAATCTTTACATTTAGCCACAAAATTCAAATACTATAATATCCGACCTATTGGAGATAAATTAATATATGTATATTATATTCTGGAAGAAAATTTAACGCTCTATAACATTCTCTCATGGGACGTTTGTGTAAAACAAATGGCGGTGGCCGAGTATTTACCAAGATAATTATGACAAAAAACTTATGACAAAAAATATGTAGAATTAATTATTTAGAAAATTTTATAGGTTTCAATTTTATACAACGAACTTTTTGCTACGGCCTCCTTTTTTTAGAAGCAGAAAAACAAAAAAATGTACCTTTCTACCTCTCCCTCCCTTTGATGCGGACTGGCTAGGGGCAAGGACTTTAAATATATTTACATCGTAACTACCCCCAACACATTCCTGAAGGAAAAAGTTTTCCCCTTTCCATACACTCTATAACCAACTACGCCTTTTGGTCATGCACTATACTAGGCTATAACCCTAAAAACGCAGGTACCTACATATAAAGTTGAGGCTTGTTCTATATTACTTCTCTCTGTTAAAAGTAATTAGTAAAATTATATTATCTATAGCCTAAATACAGGGTGACTCATTAACACATGTGTTAATGAACGGCGGCCATATCTCAGGATCTGTGTGACATAGAACCTGAGGGAAAAATCTATAGTAGCAGTGAACTAGAGAAATCGCTGGAAATTATTTTTGAGTTTGTAAGATGGCCGCTAGAGTACGCTACAGTAATATTCCAAGCATTCTGTCACGGCCTCATGTTAAATTAGAAGAAATTCCTACCTAGAAAAAAAAATATAGGCGTATAGGAAATGAAATTTAAATATAAGTTTCTATTTCTTCGAGATGGGGCTTTTGAGATGGGAGAGGGGAGTTTCTATTTCTTCGAGATTTTTTAGGTTAAGTTCGCCATTCAGAACTTACCCTAAAAAATTCGCAAAGTTGAAAACATTACATATACAATAGAATTCTGAGGCATTTAAAGAGGAGGTGATACAGAAATTGCTTGCTTAGTCAAAACTAAATTCATTTTAGACCAAGAGCCCGTGTCACTTCTAACGTATCATAAGTTTACGCACACTGACCATGGGAACTCCTGGTATCGATGTCGACGATGACATGTCCGCCATACATTTTTTCTGGGGCGAGGTGAGGGTAGGAGAGTTGCTGAACGGTTATAAAAAAATAGGTGAAAAATATTGAACGTTCACGACTGAGGGTAGTGGGAAACAAAAGTTTTTCAATAAAATAAAGCGACGCTCGCCGGTTGTCAGTCGTCTACAACTTGGCGTTCACCTGCTGCAACGTTCAAAGTATGTCAAGAAAACGGTTTGAATGACATAAATTTCGTCCGCCAGTCTTTTTCAATGGGGCGGAAGGCCGCGGGGCCCTCCGATTTTGGAAAAATTTTAGATATTTTTTTGTGATGAGTTTACGACTGACTTTTTCAAAATTAGGTTCAATTCCAACTACCTAATAGGAAAATGCAATTACCAGTCGTTCAACATGTGGTGGAAATCTTGTGAGCCGTAAAAAAAAGTTCGTGGAATGAGCACGGCTGCTAGTTCTGGATTTGTATCATCAGGTATTTATGACTGACACTCGAAAATTTAGTTACAACGGAAGCACCTAAAGGTAAAACTACATTTATCAACTGTTTATTGTATGGATAACGCCCTGTCGGTCGCTAAACGAGCACGTACGCTGCAATTTCTCGTTGCAGGTATAATTTCCCTTAGTTGTCCTTAATTTCTTAAATACTGTATTCTGAAGACTGGCACTTTAATATTTACCTAAATTTGATCTGCTGGATCGAAGAATTCATGTGTCAGTCAGGTCACGTGTCGGTGGAATAAATTCGGTCAACAAATGTGCCGCGTGAACCGCTCTGATCTGTATTCGGAGCCATATAATTACAATTTCTGGATTTCCATAGCTTATATGAAGTGTTTGTGACTGACACTCGAAAATTAAGTTACAACGGAAGCACGTAAAAGTAAAAATACATTTCTCAACTGTTTATTTTAACTGTTACAGCAATGACAGCAATAGCAGTAGCATTTGTTCTATTCCTGTGCGCATGCGCACCGCGCAGGGACTCAGGAGAATAAATACTTGTATTGCATTCTCATTCAAATGATATTTTTAATTTTTAGCGGGCCTTTGCCACACTTCACATGATTATGGGTGACAAATTCTAGATTTATGTGGTACAACTAACGTTCTATAATTTTTTTAAGCATACATTTATAATATTTAAATATACTTGGATATTTATGTACCTTTCTAAGGGCCCAGTACCTTCTTGCCATGTAGTATATGACTGACGGTTATAGATTCTCGATTTGTGCATAACAGATAACTTGTCCTTAAATTTTGAAATGTAAACGTATCATAAAAAAATATCTAAATTTTTTCTAAAATCGGAGGACCCAGCGCCCTTTCGCCCCATTGAAAATGACTGGCGAACCAAATTTGTGTCGTTGAAAGTCTACTGGTAGGACCCCTCTTATTGTTAGTCTTAAACTGTCAATTTTTTTGGGGACGGTTTTCTTGACATATTTTGAACGTTGCAGCAGGTGAGCGCCAAGTTGTAGACGACTTTTTGTTTCCCACTACCCTCAGTCGCGAACTTATATTTTTCACCTATTTTTTTATAACCGTTCAGCACTCTCCTACCCCCACTTCGCCCCAGAAAAAATGTATGGCGGGCATGTCTGTAGCATCATCGACATCGATACCACGAGTTCCCATGGTGTGCGTAAACTTATGATACGTTCGAGAAGTCACACTGGCTCTTGGTTTATTTGTTGAATCTTATGTAATAATTGTTCTTTCGAAAATTTAAAAAAAAATCCAATTTTCACCCTGGAATATATTTATTAACTTTCAAGTTCTTGGCTATTCATATTTATTTTGCGAAAAGAAATCTCAAGCTATGTGCAATTGAGACCTGTTTTCGAATTCTGGAGATATGTATGTCAAGAAACGTCTGACACTGGAACTGGAAAATTTCCATGAAATCGGACACAGGAAAAAATCGCGGTGCCAGTGTCAGCTCTACAACGAAAATGCTTACGAAATGGCTTGAATTTCTCCGGAACTCAGAAATCAAATTTGATTTTATCTAATATCTAACGACTGATGCTTGTTCAAAGCTTAAATTAAGACACCAGTGTGATTTCTACATTACTCATGAAATTACTGTTCGACATTTTGGCCCTGGAACAGAGATGTTTGAATATTGTGATCAAGAAGAAGCTGACACCAAAATTATCCTACATGTAACTCATGCTATAAAAACAGTTCTCGTAAAAAGCGTAGGTTCCGATATAATTGTTATCTTAATGTACCATTTCGAATAACTCCAACAGCTTACCAAACAAGACCAAAATTTCACACATTGAGAATATTAGGCCCGGTTTTATAAAAGCAGTTCAACTCGAGTTCAAAGTTAAACTTAAGTTCAGCAGTTATTTAATGTTTTACATGTTTGGTTTAATAAATGAGCCCGTCAATGTTGGGCTCATCTGAGCTCAGGATGCTGGGTAGTTTAAGCATGGCTCAAGACGTCAAATCGAGAAAACTGTTGGATTTTTAGTTTAACGTTAAAAAATTCTAACATAACAAAATTTATTTTGGTTATTTTATTTTATGCATCGTTAATTCTCAAATATAGAACATTTAAATTTAGACAATTTAACTGACGATTAAGATGTAGTGGAAGTTATTAATATATTAGAAAATCCACTACGGCGAAGACCCAAACAATATCGGGAAAGACAAAACCACTTTGAAACATGGAACGAAGATGAGTTTATACAACGATATCGTTTATCAAAAAAAAATACAGTTCGTTTCCTTATAGAACATATATCTAATCAAATAGCATCTTGAACAGAAAGGTACTTTTTTTTTCTCATTTCAATAAAATGATTTACCCTCGCATCATTTTAGAAACCATGCCATGTCACCTACCATCATGGTGCTTGTCACTCTTCGTTTCTTTGCCACAGGATCATTTCTTCAGGTTGTTGGTGATTTTGCGGGAATCAGCATGGCAAGTGCGTGCATAAAGTTGGCAGAGCGGTAGCAATGTGTATGTAATGATTTCGTTAGAATGCCAGAGACTGGTGAAGATTTGCGCGTTACCAGTCAGGAATTTTATAATTTTGCTCTGTTCCCGAAATATGTTGGAGCAGTAGACTGCACACATGTGAAGATTTTATCACCAGGGTGGCGAGGAACCAGAAATATTTAGAAACAGGAAAGGTTTTTTTTCATTGAATGTGCAAGCCATATGTGATGCATCGGGAAAATTTGAAGATTTAGTTTGTCGTTGGCCAGGATCATCACATGATAGCATAATTTTTAATAAGTCATTTGTGCGAACAAGATTCGAGCGGTGTGACTTTCAAGATTACCTTATCGTTGGGGATAGTGGTTATGGCATTCGAAATTATCTAATGACTTCTTTAAGAAACCCAACCAGCAGAGAACTTGTTTAACGAATGTCAAATTCTCACGAGGAATGTTATCGAAAGAACCTTTGGCGTATGGAAAAGGCGTTTTGCTGGACTTGCATTTGTGATTCGATGTAAATTACCTAAAATAGAAGCAACGGCTGTCTTGCATAACATAGCACGCCTATTTAATGACCGTGATCCGCCGGTAGACGAAGAGGAAGCTGCCATAAATTTTGTTGATAATGTAGATGTCACCAGCAAGTCGAAAAACAAGAAACCTGGCAATCTACAACACCAAACACCACAAACATATCGTATTATCAAAATCATGCCAGTAGACTCCTCGGTCTTACCTTTTGAAGTTACGGATTGTTTTTACAATTACGTTTAAGCTTGAATACTATATCATATTATATTAAATATGTTGTAATAACATAATCACGCTAACAAACACTGTAAACACACCACCAAGTCCACGACTTTGTCACGATTGTTCGATATAAATTTATTTTCGACAAATTCGGGAACTTTTGCCACGCGTTGGGGTCAAAACTTGCCCTTATTTACCACCCTAACAGGATGCGATTCACGTCGTCGATGCACACAATGCATGAAGAATGCAAAGACGAGGAGAATCACTAATATCCAATGTGTGACATTTTGAATAAGCCGTTTACAACTATTAAAATAAAGTATCCCTTGTTCAGTGACCTAGAAACTTTTTTGTTAAAATTTACGACGGAGAAGCAAAAGGTTTGAACCGGCTTAGAAAGGAGATATTTACCACATAGCGAGCGTATAGGTTTCTGCCAAAAAGTCAATGATTCATTCATGTTCACATCCCTCTGATTTTGGCTGGGTGAAATCTCCCGAGGGAATCATCCCAAAGTGGATACCAATCCCACAAGTAAATAAAGCCTGCGAGGACTTGATCAAATGTAACTGTAAGAATGGTTGCCCTAAAGTATGCAGTTGTAAAAAAATAACTTTCCTGTACTTTATTATGCAAATGTGTGTGTTAAAAACTAGATTTCATTATTATATTGCAAATTCTTTGGTATATTTTTGATTAATCTGTATTTTCTGTTCATCTTATCTAACTTATAAATAAATATAAGACGAGTAGCTATCTATTTATTGGTGAAACATTGTGTGAAAATGTTTCATCTGTTAAAAACAGTATTTTTTTAAAAAAGTAGGAAATTAGAGGTATGTTTAATCTTGCTTTTGGTATTGTAAAGTTTTATATTTTGTTGTTTTTTTTCAATATTTAATATTTTAAGTTTATCTTTTTGCTATTTCACATATTCAAGACTGTACAGAGTATTTATATATTGACTGGCAACGTTTCACCTGTACAAAATTAATTTTTTTAATAAAGTAGGAAATTATAGAGCGCATGTATTTTTGAAATAATTTTGGGGTTGTTCTAGGAATAATTTTTTAATGAAAATAAACACACCAGTCGACAGGAATTTTTTTTTAAATTTTAATTTTTTTTAAATTAGTGTTCTTGACATTTTTCCGATAAATTAATAGATTCTGAGAACATTGGAAGAAACAAAAAAAATACCTTTGGGGATGGTTTTGGGGTAGTTTTTCAAAAAGGGGATCCTTTTTGAAAAGCCTTCTCCTATCTTTATTTCTAGTCCCCCAATAAAGACTTTTTCAGCTAAGGCCAAACTTTAATACGCGCGGCAACTCACACTATGGGATTCATAAGTCTACTAAGTCCACTTGGAGATGGCTTTTCCTCAACGTTCTATGTCATACAGTTCCTGAGATATGGCCGGCGTCTTCTGTTAATAATTCACCTGGTACACTAATTTGTATGATTAAGCAAGTATAAAGATTTTATTTTAGTGTAGTTCAAACCAAGTGACTTCGTGTCTCACTCATGTTTTCATAGTTGTTGGGTTAGTAATCAGGTACAAGGTGATAATTAGAACAATCATTTCTACACTTTGCTATATACTCCAGGCGTTAGACTTTTGCTGTCAAAATCGTGACATATTTTTTTTATTATGTTTATATGGACGCCTTGAATAACTCCTGGTATTTCTGCGAAACTGCGAAGTTTCGAAGATGTGGTACGAAAGATGATTGGCGGATCTTGCATTTGCAAGCTTATGGTACTTTCCATGTCTTTATTAGATCAGATAATACATATAATATAATTTATATGACGTATTATTTATGCATTTAAAAAAAAATATTACAAAAATAAACTTAGCCCATATTTTATGCTAATGATACAATGGTATGCATATATTTTACTAGGTACTCTTACTTGCACTAATTTTAAATATACCTACAAAAAGTCCGAGGTGTATTGAATGTACTAAGTGTACTAAGCTAAATGATAAAAAAGAGAATAGAATAAATGAAATTATATAAAATATACATTTGCCAAAACAGTAGGAAAGTGGGCATCATAGACAATATCCGTTTGTTCCGGGTTTCAGTTCCAATTTCTGCAGATGGAAATATTGAAGATATTTATGCCAGGCACATGCTTGTATTTCTAGCACAGTGAGCAATGAAATCTGCCGCAGCATCGCAAACATCTCTATATGCCCGAACGAGTTATCACCTAACAAAGAGTCCTGCCTACCAAAGGAAAAAATACTAGCGATTATAGGTAAATATATTCATGTTTAAGTACATTAATTACTATCCCAATGGTGAAGTATTTGCATTAAATACCAACTACATCAATGGATACAAATTCCAGTTGTCAGACATAGTACCACATACTGGTCAACCAATCAATATAGAACCACTACAACAACAGACCGACCGAGCTCCATGATACTAAGAGTACAAGATATGATCACTTGGGAAACGCGTTTTGAACAAACTTGCGCATGACGTCACCCCGTGACAAAAATGTATGGCGATATTAGGAGACGAAAGCTTTTAACATGGTATTATTATAAAGTTTCGTTATGATCCGACTGTTATAACTATTTTGGACATTGTTTAAGTATACAGGGTGTTTACGAACTTGAGAAACATTTTATATTTCAATTTTTCTTGGTTATTAAAGCGTTTATTTTTTGTAAAGCGTTTACTTTTAGCATAATATATTATCATGAAATAAAAATTATCTCCCAAGTTATTAAATGCCCTGTATAGGTAGGTACAAAAAAGAACAAGATAACCCAACCAAAATGATATTCCCGCTCATTAAAGGGCCTGTACCCCGAACACTGGCAAATAGCTGGTGTCGGAGAGCTGGGAGCTGGTACTTTGCCTTTGAAGGTCTACTACGGCACGAACTGGAATCAATGACTATCCACGTCTATAATCCTTGAACTGGAATGGCACTTAGTTAAAGAAATGTTTGTAAAGAATCTGTACATTAATTAGTAATTACTGCATTAGACCTTTACTTTTCTATAACTGCACGGGGTCTTTACAGTTAAAGCAAGTGAACGGGTAAATACCTATTTCCTTTAAACATACGCGCCAATTTAGCTTCGGTTATTTTTTATTTTCTTCCCGTGTCGTGTTGCTATTCTAATTTTGCAGATGTCGGATGTTGTTTGTTTGGTTTTTGGATTTTTTAGTGTTAAATTTATATTGCTGATTAAATTCGTACAATTATTATTATTATTCGTACATAGTGCAGTTTTTTTACTATTTAGAGCAGGCATCAATTTAGCATGTACACACAACCGCACGAAAGGTAAGTTTTAACATAACCATAACCTAAGTTTTATTTGGCATCTTTAGCCTTTAGCTAAGATTTTCTTTTATAACGTATATATTTCATACTCTTAATTATTTATTAATATATTATGTCATCTATAATTAAAGAAAAAAGTAAAAGGCAAAGACGTGAAGCATTATCTTTCAACTTCCACTTATTTTTGCACAATTGCAATAATTTTTCTTTAACACGAAAATCATATCATCAGAAAAATGATTCGAACATATTCTAGCATTTTTAATATTAAAATCATGCGTTTGGTAGAACTTTTGCACCCATAATTTGCAAATATCTCTGCTGCAGTTGGAAAACTAAATTATCGATATGTACTGGAAGAATTTTTACTTTTTTTATTATTGTTACTGGTACAACCCTTCATTGCACAGTAAACCATTGTTTATCACAATCACAAATGAACAAAATAATTAAACTAACGCATTTAAACTTATAAAATAATGTATTTTAAAGATGTGTCAAATTTGAATATTTGAAATTTGTCACGGAATGACGTCAGCAGAGGGAGGGAGATAGGGGATCGCATTCGCGTTAGCATATCTTGTTTGTAGTCCTAGTATCATGGCTGAGCTCCCTCAGATATACAATCGTGCGATCTTATTGGATCAAGCAGATGATCAGTCTAGAGTTTTACTATGGACAATCCTATATTTCCGGATTAGTGCTATGCCTTTTATTAATCATTTTCATATGGTATAAGGAGCAAATATATGATCTGCTCTCGAAGTTCTAAGTATGGAGGAGTTATAACATTTAGACTAAGAGCTCGCGTGAAAAAAACCGCGTGATAAGATACCAAAGGTTTGACTCTAGAAATTAGTAGTATATACACTGCGCAACTTATTTAACGCACAACCAAAAAGTTAACTCAAATTTGACGTTATGTATTTTCGACAAATTTTGTTCGTTTTGGTCGATTTTTTTTCAAATTGTAGGTTTTTCTCTTAGGAATATCACTGTCTTAGTTGTTTTGGTAAAACGAATGATTTTGATATTCTACCAGGTGCTATAAAAATGTTATGTTTTTTTCCGAAATTTCAAAACGTCCTGTGGGCTATACAAGGTATTGCAAGTTATTGCAATTATAGCCAATTTAAAGCCTCATGTTTTTCTACATTTTCTTTTTTTATTCATTTGTTTATCTCTGTTACTTCATGAAATACACCGTTTTGAAACACCATAAATATGCTTTTATTCACATGTAATGCATTTATCGGACAACTCAAACAGCTAGCAAGCTATGGAAATCGAAGATTACACGTCATAAACTGACAACTATGTCATTAGTATTTTGTTGACAGTCCAGCAATAATTAGTGAATAATGGAACGCCAAACCAGAAATTTAACTCGTGATGAATGTGTTGAGGCAGCTACATTACATGGTGAAGGGTGGAGTTACAACCGCATAGCTGGAAGGTTGGGAGTGTCTCACACAACTATAGCGAGAGCAATTCAAAGGTACGCGGAAACAGGAGAACATTCCAGACGGGCCGGTCATGGTAGATCTCGTGTTACCTCTGCTATCCAGGATCGCTTTTTAAGAGTAAATGCTGTAAGACAACGATATAACTGCAACACATTTAAGAGCACAACTTCAAGACGCAGGTGGTCCACTCATATGCGTTCAAACTGTACGCCGACGACTGAGGGAGGCAAATTTAAGACCCAGGATTGCTGCTCGAGGACCCGCATTAACAGTAGATCATCGAAGAGCCAGATTGAATTTTGCCAATGAGCATGTTAATTGGATGGAAGCAGATTGGGAACGTATTCTTTGGACTGATGAGTCAAGGTTCAGTTTGTATAATTGTGACAGACGTAATCGCGTCTACCGAAGACCCGATGAGCGATACAGTCAATGCAATTTTTTGCACACAACTTTATATGGAGGTGGATCCGTCATGGTGTGGGGCGGAATATCTTTGACTGGGCGAACGGACTTGGTAACTGTGAATGGAAATCTCAATTCTGACAGATACATCACAGACATTCTTGAAGCACATGTTTTGCCTTATGCCCCCTATATAGGACCCAATTTTTTACTTATGCAAGACAATGCGCGTCCCCACACGAGTCTTATCGTGAGAAATTATCTTCAAGAAGTAGGAATTGATCACATAGACTGGCCAGCCCGTAGCCGCGACCTTAACACCATTGAACATGTTTGGGATTTTATCGGTCGGCGGTTACGAAGTGAGGGACGACAACCCCAAAATTTACAAGAATTGGAAGGACGCCTAGTCGAATTATGGAATGGCCTAGATCAGAACCTAATCAGAACTTTAGTTTTAAGTATGAACCAAAGATGTCGGGAGGTCATTCGCGGAAGGGGTGGAAACACCAGATACTAATTCTCTATTTACTTTTGTTTTGTTTCCTGTTATTCGTTGTTTTATTGATTAAAGCAATCCATTTTTCTAGGTATGTTTTTTGAGTTTTTGTCCTTTTAAGACCTTTTTCTCTTCTAAAACACCTTGCATCTCTCAATAAATTATAAGATATCAAGGAAAACAGAACGCAAAATGAGGCATTGAACCAGTATAATGAGTAATAAATAATGAGCACTTGACAAAAAAGAAAGTTAATAAATTTAATAAAAATCACGTCAACTCAAAAATTGGATATTTTATGAAGTAACAGAGCTAAACAAATGAATAATGTACAAACAACAAATGAAGAAAATGTAGAAAAAACATGAGGCTTTAAATTGGCTATAATTGCAATAACTTGCAATACCTTGTATAGCCCACAGGACGTTTTGAAATTTCGGAAAAAAACATAACATTTTTATAGCACCTGGTATAATATCAAAATCATTCGTTTTACCAAAACAACTAAGACAGTAATATTCCTAAGAGAAAAACCTACAATTTGAAAACAAAATCGACCAAAACGAACAAAAATTGTCGAAAATACATAACGTCAAATTTGAGTTGACTTTTTGGTTGTGCGTTAAATAAGTTGCGCAGTGTAGTTCGTTAAATGCGTAGCCGCTCGTCTGCCATTTGCAAGTGGTCTCCCAAATCAGCAATAATGAAATTTTTTTTGGAAAAAGTAGTATACAATGTCATTATTTATACCCGACTAAATTCGTGATTAAAATGTGCGGAAATATCATTGTTCCGAGTAACCAACTAGGCAGACGCGCTACATGGTAGTACTTTTGAAGCAGACGCCATTGAAAATGACGAAAAATCAGTCACGCGGTTGATCGCATACCAGTATTATGTTCTTTGTTTTTCTCAAATCTCGAATCCATGCTTTCAATGGCTCGATCTAAAATAACATTGTGGACTTCAACACTGAATATTGAATAAGCGTTTTCAATCGGATCATCACGAGACAATTCACCAAACATTGTTTTAACTCTCCTTATTCGTCTCGTCTCCCAGGCAAATTATTTTCCAATTGCACGTCCTTACCTCTAGATTCAAATTTTCAGCTCGATTAATAAATTTATCTGCTTCTAATTTAATGTTTGTCATATCTCTTTGAATGGATCTAAGTTGAACAAGTGCAGCAGAATCCAATTATTGTTGACTTTAAGAGATCTAATCCGCTGGTTTGTAAATATTTAGATACGCGTTCGGTAATACCAAATACACGGAGATAAATATGTGCAATCGAGTTTATTTCATGTTTCAATAATTATTCCTTTAAATTTCTGGCTGTCGCTCTAACATCGGAAGTTATATCTTGCGTTTCTTCAATTTTGATTAGTGTTATTATTATTTCAACGTACAACGCTTTGATTTGAACTTACCCAGATTAAAGCTTTGTTTTTTGACCATCTAGTTTCTCCAATTGTTTGTAATCGCTTGTTGGGTTGAATTATTTTCCGATCACGCCATATGTCCATTCCCTTGTGAGATTCTTTAAAGAAAACTGCTGAACTATGTAACAGATTAAAAAACGCAGCGGCTGCAATTGCAGACTTGGTGAAATCACTTAATACCAAATTTAATACATGACTGTAACACCATACATGGATTTGTCCAGGAGAGTTTTCACTTAACCAAGCCGTAAAGCCATTATATTGGCCTTTGAACTGATACATGAACTGATACTTTGAACTGATACATCTTGCGTGGTGTCAAGTTCCAAAGAAAATATTTTTGCTTTTCTGATTTCAGTTGCTAGGCTATTTTTAATTAATGATAAAATTGTTCGAATAATAAGACATATTGTGTTATTAGACAAAAGTGTCAGCAAATTTCCCCGACCCCGTTTGCGTTTACTCGAACTAGGCCCTGATTTTCATCAGAAACGCCCCCCTGCTTTCTTACTTTTATCAGTTACCATTGTCAAGTGCTCTCTTAACACTAAATAATATTTACCGAGAAGTCACTAAATCCAAAAAGTTGCCATGGTCATTTTGTTTCGCTCGAAAACTGAGACTTCATCCAATAACTTTTAAAATGCCAATGATATTTCTAGAAAGGCGCTTTTTCTTAACTTGTTCCTTTCTTTTGATCATATTATAAAAGAAAAGACTTCTGATGTCTTTATTTTCTGACTTCATAATATACACTGGCGGACAAAATTAACGCAACATAAAACATTTTGCCCAATTTTGGAATACATTATTTTTTGAACCCGTCACGTCGCCTAATTTAGATCATCTTTTTTTTTTAATTGTAGGAAATTTTGTAGTGAATTCGCTGAACTTTTTAAATTTGTTGCTTAATCAAACAAATACATACATACAGGCTGTACCAATGACGATAGTTTTTTCTCAAACATTGAAACACTCTATGGGACATATCAGACACAAACACTGTAAACCATAATTGATTATTGCATAGCCTAATGATTTCTTAACATTTCCTTTTTTTATTCGCTTTGATATCTCCATTTTTAATGAAAATATACAGATTTTAAAATAATCATGTTTTCAAGTTTATCAAAGCCTCTGGTAAAAAATTTTGTAGACAATTAAAAGTAGGCTTAGAGTAAAAGCAATGAAAATTAATAAGTTGTAACCCGGCGGCTCTGCAGTCGAAAAAAGATTTGTTAAGCCAAGTAGTAAGATACGTAGAAATTTTGAAAAATGAAAAAGATGAACCTATTGGATTAGAAATAAAAGAATTTTTTTTGGGATTCTCAGAAGTGCATGATCATGCAGCTGCTAGGTCATCAATAATTGTTCAGTTTATTGAAGATAGTGGACTTAGTTTTGTTAAATGTCGCGGCCAGGATTATGACGGAACAGCGTACATGAGCAGTGTTTCCGGTGAGGTTCAAGCCTTGATAAAACAAAACAGCCGAAAGCTACTTATATCCACTGCGCAGCTCATAATTTAAATTTGGTTATTGGGGATGTTGTAAAGTATTGTGTGGAGATTCAATCATATTTTGCAATTCTGGAAGATACATGTTTTTTTTTGAAACAGTTTACTTCGTTGGGACGTATCGTCAAATGAAACAGAAGAATCAGAAATAACTTTAAACCGTTTAAATCCAACTCGCTGGGCTGGCCGAGTGACATCTCTGATGGCATTGAAACTTTGAAGATTTGTAGACATTATAAAAGCTGTGGATAAGATAATTTTATGTAGCAGTAAAAGAGATGAACGACCAGAAGCGGAGAACATTAAGTAATAGATATCTACCTTTGAATTTACAATTACATGTCAAATCATGATGGAAAAATAATGTGCCGAGTAAATGTTGCATCAAAATTTTTACAAACTAAGGACATGGATATTTCAAGAGCTGTTGATTCATTGAATAATTTATATGACACATTAAGTAAGATGTGACACATTAAGTAAGGTGCTTTAGTGGTAGCTATAAAATGGGGCGTATCAAAGGATTTTCAGGAAAAAAGAAGGAGGGTAACTAAGCGGCACCTCGACCAACTTGCTATGGATCATCGATTTTAGAGTGAAAACTTTCGGATCAATGTTTATTTAAAAGTTTTTTATGTAATATGAGGAGAATTAAATCGCAGATTCAATGGATTATATCAAATGATATAATATGTGATGTATTTAATTTCTTAAATCCTAAAAAAATAGTTACGCTCTCGAACGATGAACTTTTAAAGTATTCCAATAATCTTATTAATCATTACAAAGAAGATGTTTCTAAAGAATTTCCTCTTCAGATGGTAAACTTAGTATCAGTTTTGAAAAATGAAATTTCCGAAATAAAAACAATTAAAGAACTGGCCGAGTTAATAATAATAAAATATAATTCTGTGGGTTCTTCGGCTTTACTGATGATCGCACCTGATCGCAACTGCATTATTATTGTATTCAACTATTCCAGTTACATCAACTTCGGAGCGGTTCAAAACTCAAAATTATAAAAAAATTACTTGCGTACGACAATGACTGAAGAACATTTATGTGGTTCTGGTTCGATTATTTTAATTTAGCTGGTTGATAAAGGGGGCCCGATATCCGGATTTTGCAGGGGGCCCAAATTTTGAAATTCCGCCACTGGTTCTCCTATTTCCAAATTACATATGGCGAGCACATTCATTAATTCTTCCATTTGTAATAATTTATATTTATCACGACAAGAAGCCACAAAGTTCACAAACAAACACTGACTAAGGCAGATGAAATAAAATAATAACAGTCGATAAAACCTAAAATGTAGGCATCCCAGCGCAGCGTATACGCAACTTGAGATCGGCCAGTCTCTCTCCGCTCGCAGCGAAACGTATAAAAATGTAAGCATACGCAAATATGCGAATACTCAAAAATGGGATTTCTTACTCTTCGCACATTTACGAAGATTTTCTATTGTTAGGTCTATGGTAAAAAATTGACCCCCTGATGGTTTACATGCAATAAAATCCCGACTTTTTCAGAGAGAATAAATCGTGAATCAGAGGCCCCAGATGAATTGTATTTGAGTACGAAGGTAGGATATACTAAAGGTATGAATATACTACGAAGGTAGGAATATACAGAAAATTATCTATTATGGATTAAAGAACTATTTTTCAATTTATATTTTAGCTTGTACTTATTGTGGCAGGATGATATAAATAATATGGGCGACAAATTGCTAATTATGATACCAAATACTGAGACAAAAAGATATTTTGTAATAACGGAATATTTAAGCATTTACAGAAAATATTCAGCCTCCAGACCCTCGAGTTTGAATAATAGACGTTTCTTCTATTGTGGCTTATTGTGGCAGGATGATATAAAGGATATGGGCGACAAATTGCTAATTATAATACCAAATACTGAGACAAAAAGATATTTTGTAATAACGGAATATTTAAGCATTTACAGAAAATATGCAGCCTCCAGACCCTCGAGTTTGAATAACGTTTTTCTTAAACCAATTTCTTGTAAATGGAACAGGGTCTTGTAAGGGATGTCGGGGAGCATGTCAATGCAGAAAATCAGGGCTTATTTGCTATCATTTGTTCGAACTGTGACAATAGATTTTAAAACATCCTTCAAGCATTGGAAGATAGTGATGAAGATGAAGACACTGATACGAAATCAGAAGCACTGTGTAATGCAATAGATACAGAAGGTAGATAAGAAGAAGAAATGTTACTGCACCAGAAGAAGTAATCCTACGAGACTTCGTTGCTTTCAATTGAAAAAAATAATGTAATTTTCATTAATCAATTAGTATGTGGAACGACAGAAAAAAACAATATACTCTATCTCATGGTGGTGTGGAAATGGATAAGTTTATAGCAAATATTTTCTTCCCTTTTTTTTATTAGATATATATTTTTACTGTAAGAGCAACGAGTAACGATATTTTAAAAAATATCTTGTTTTGTCGATACGGAAGATACAATGAGGCAAATTAAAAATTTTAAATGAGAAGCTCACAATTGCAGAATAATGTGAAGCATTCTCCTTAAAGTTTGCCAAATATAATAAAATTCATGTTATTTTTACATGTAATGTAAATGAATAATCGACGTTTCTTCTATACTCGTAAGTATCGTAAAACGGGGTAACTTCGACAGCGGGGTTAACTTCGATGCATATTATCCATGGGTTTTTATATTTTTTTACATTGTTTTATTATCATCATCATTATTATTATTATTACCTACACGGCTGCCGATGTAGTCCAACATCGGCGATAAAATATTTTCAGTTTAAAGCACTGTGGATAATAATGTTAATTTTACGAAAACGGAGAGAGTTATTAAATAATTGCTCACAAATCACCATAAATATTTATCATAAGTAAACAATTTTTTCTAATTTTGACATGTAAAGTGAGACTTTTCAAAACCCTTTAACGTTAGGAAACACCTTACTTTTCACAACGAGTTACGAAAAGTAAAATATTACGCAACTGGTTGTGGAAAGTTCATTTCATATCATAGTAGGTTATTTAGACCTGACAAGCTATGAAAGTGACGAGCTGTCACACCATTGCAACCTACTGGATTGATTTTAAATGTATAAAAAAACGTATAAAACGAGTTTTCTTCTTATAAAATATAAAATTGGTGAAAATGGGAAAAATCTTGTATGAAACAAGTTGGGAAACACTATTTTGTGTAACTCGCATCCTGTTGCGGAACTTGCTAGCGTTCGTTCCGCAGAAATCTGCTCGTTACACAAAATATAGTACCTACTTTTCCATACTGGTTATATAAATATAGCTATTCATGTTGTAGTTTGTAGATGTAATAAAATAAAACCAGTTATATATTAATTTTATATTAATATTAATAATTACCAGTTTGATTTAAATTATTACCTGGACCATTGCATAGCAACGAACTTTTCGGACTAGGCAATAACACCTTTTAAGCCTCTCAAGTGTCATTAAAATGCAATTTCTCTCAGTCTCTAGCAGGAGAAGTTTAAGTTCTCCTGTCCCTTTTCTCAAGAATACCGTGTTCTATATTTTTAAGAGAACTTCTCCCGCAAGTTATATTTCCTGCAATTCAAGAATAGAGGCCCTGCAATTAAACTCGGACTTTCTGTAGGGATTTTTTTGTAGTTTGTAGTGCTCGTAATTAGTTAGTAGTAACTATTAAACTGTTCGATAAATCAGGTTAATAGAATAGAGTAACTTGTAACGTTGACTAAATACTTATTATTTGTAGTATACCATTATAAAATGACGTTCTTATTAGATTTCAGACCTTATAATTCTTAGGAATACTCACTTTAAATAATGCTTAACATATTCAAAGCTGTACTTACTAGTAGTGAAATGCTCTGTAGTTCTAATGGTACTGGTAGGCTTTGTGGTAGTTTCATAGGTCCTTGTATGTTCTTGGTCCCAGTTATAGTTTCTCCAAATTGTATTCGAAACAAAGAGGCCCTTGTTCCCTGATAAGCTGTCTTCACTATTATACATCGTATGTTTCTGTGGTAAGGGATTAGTATGTCTTGTAATATGTAGATCTGTTTCCGTATTTTCTTCTAACATATCCTGGACGCTACTCGATTGTTCTTCATCAATATAGTCAACAGCTGTGTACTTATCGGTAATCTCTTCATGGACCTTAGACGTGTCTGTATTTTGAGTTGTACCCAATGTCGCTTTAAAATGATCAGTTTTATCTAGCAATGATTTTTCAGTGTATTTTGATGAAGTAATACCATTATGTGAGGTATCCATATACTGATTTCTTGAGGTGGCTACAAAATAATTAAAATCATAAAATACACGGTGTATCTATATATAATATTATATAGTGCGTTAGAAAAGTAACGGATGAATTCAATACTTCTTAAGACTGACGTTTCTATCTAAAAACCTCGGACACGTCGATTTTTATTTTTAATTCCTCTTATTTTAATGTAATATACAATAATATACAATAATAAGGCGCTGTACACAAAAATACGATCCTGCTGAATTAAAAATAACAATTGGAAGAAGTGTGCTATAATTCGCTCGAAACAAAAGACTAAGGTGACAGTAAATAATGTTGTCACTGTCATTAGTGTTGTTAATCATTAGAAGCAAAGATGTTATCCGAAAAAGAAAGAATAGAAATATTAATTATGATAGGCTACGGTGATTTAACCCGAACACATATAGAAGTTTGTGATATGTTCAATTCGAAACATGAAGGTAAGAACGTCAGCCAACAGTAAGCAGGATTAAAGAGAAGTATAGAGAGCACATGGCACTGTCCGAGAAGTGGACGTACCAGAGTTGTTAATGAATGAAAATAGTTTAAATGTTTTGTTCCCAGTCCGTGGAAATCGGCATTCGACGACGCGACGCGAGGAACTGCAGGTGAATATGGAATTTCAAAATTTTCAGTTCCCAAATCCTGAAAATCAACCAGTGTCATACGTATAATTTTAAATTAATACACGAGTTAAACGAGGATGATCCAGATCGACGTGTTCAATACTGCCAGAAAATGTTGAAGACACTACGCATAAATCCCATTTTTTTAAACAAATTCGATTTTATTTTTGGACGAGGCGACGTTTTCCGTACATGGCGTCGTGAACAGGCAAAACTACAGATACCGGGATAGTGACAGGCCAAATTGGACAATTGAGGCTCACACTCAATATCCACAAAAAATAAATGTATACGCGGGTATTATGGGAAGTAGGATTTTAGGGCCATATTTCTTTGAGGGAAATTTAACCGAATACACTTATTTAGATTTTCTCTGTAACGACTTAACCCCCGCACTTGCCGTATTGTTCCCAAATAATGACGATACAGATGTTCCAGCCAATGAAATCTGGTATCAGAAAGATGGAGCACCCTCTCATTATGCAGTAAATGTCCGTCAATATGTACACGAGGATTAGTCGAAGAGGGCTTATGGAATGGCCTGCTCGATCGTCTGATTTAACCCCATTCGATTTCTTTCTTTGGGGTTACTTGAAAAGCAAAGTTTACTCCCCAAAACCGAGGAATCTGGAAGAACTGAAAGAACGAATGCGGCACCACATAGGAGCAGTGTCTCCCATTGTTATAAATAATGTTTGGATGGAAACATTCAATCGTTTAGAATTATGCTTAGAGAGAACGGTTGCAATTTAGAACATTTAATTTAGAGTAATATTTATTTATTGCTATGTTTCTATTCGTTTTCATCTATTCTTGGTTTTGTTCTTTGTTTCTTACTACGTTTTACTATTAGTTTTCTTGAGTTAAGTTGTCTGAGAACTTTTCCCAATATTTAGCAAGATACATGGCAAAACGAAACTTTTTCACTTTTCGGAAAAAATTACAATTTTTGAGGAGCTGTATCTCGGAAAGTTCTAGATATACGGAGCTCGGTGTAAACTGTTAAGCTTAAATTGTTGGAAATTTAATTTATTTAGAAAATGATAGGATAGATAAAGGATAGAAGAACATTTTTTGGAGGACGCATACTTAAGGAGCAAAAACGATTGCAAAAATGTCGCTGTTTTTTGGCAATTGCGCAGCTCGCACAGACCATTCGAAGCTGCAAATTTGGTCTGTTACTACTGGCACAGGTCCTAACAACATTAAAAAAATTAGAACTACATGATCTTTCGCAAAGTCGACCTTGCAATGTCGTTTCTTATGTATAGGTATAATATATTATGTATCAAAATATTTAATTGGAACTGCTTCGCCTGGTTTCATAACATTTAAGAATTTGGTCAAGAGCTGATAAGAGTCCAACAAAGTATTTTTGGTACTATGCAACCCTTTTTGTAAATCTGATATTGAAAAATCGGAATGGATTACTTGGCATTTAGAGCAATTGACGGTGTTGGACCCCAGACTACATTGCTATTGCCTTAAAGCCCCGAGTAAGCTGTAGATATGAATAGTAGTAGGGGTGTCAGAAAAGAACATGGATTGGACGCATTCCGCTGAAATAGGGCTTAACTGAAATATCTTAATATATTATATAGTAAGCCATTAAAAAAGTTACAATGGGCGAGATACGCGTCATGGTTTTTATTGATAAATAAAATTGTTTGAAAACGGTGCATTTTTCACTTTTCAGTTAATAATTGAAAAAGCAATGAGTTTAGAGAAAAAAGTTTCGAGCAAAAGTTGTACAGCGGATGATTTTACGCAAGGATTAAGCATTAAGCATTTTTTTCGCTACTTAGTGGCAAAGTTGAAAAATGCGAAAAATAAAAATACGATGGTATAGGAATTTTTTTTCTTAATCCGTTAAAATTGTAGCCTTACATGGCTATTAGGATGATTAAACGAATTCGCTGAGTCAGATTGAAAAACTTTAATATGGCATTCTATCGCCATACTGTTAATTTGAAATTTCGGAACGCACCCCAGTCTGTCACAGCTAACCGATCTTGTTGTACATTATTGCAATCGGTAAGTAATAACAGTATCTTATAGCATGCCAATTTTCAGAATTTGTCATATGCAAATTACATTTGATGTGCATAGAGATGTGCAACAAACTGCATTCGAGTGCGCTGATTTTTACCTGAATTAACAAAGTGTTTACTGTACGACAAATAGAAGCCGAGAGACGAGACAATCACATTCTAATGCTTAGCAGCCGTTATAATTAACTCATATTCGAAACTAGGATAGTTAATAAGTAAAAAGCTTAAGCTATACACTGATTTTTTTGTAGCGGATCGAGCAATTTCTCGTAAAAAAATCGTTGTTTAATGTAGGGCGTAACCGTGCGGCCTCGCGGTCATTCAGCTGCCTCAATCAGGCGATAGTGCTGCTTAGTTTACGCACAATTAAGCTTTTTACCTAAAATTTTGCGTTTTAACATGGAAATATGCAGTTTACGGTTATTTTTCGTGTTTTCTCATTGTATAACGCTGTTCTGTTGAATTCATAGTGTCGCCAAATGAATACATAAATATTTGCATTTCCTATTATTTATTTAAAAAGAGTCATTAGAATTATAATCCGTATGGTAATACAAAAAAAATATGGTAGCCAAGCATTCAAGCGATTATATAGGCCGGCAGATTTAGGGTTTGGAGAAAGAATAGTATTTATACAGCAATATTTTTGAAAACAGTTGAAGGTTTTGGTGTCTTATTTGGTGTATTTTTTTTTGAGAGAAGAAATCTTGGTGGTCATGTAACTTTTAAGTACGAACTGTGAGGAGAGTATGGAAGCATTTTGCTCTACATAGAACTTTCTTTTTTTAACGTTCGTGTTTTGTCTAATTTTACTATACCAGCATTCTACTAGCTTATTGATTGTCCTAAAAAAAACAGGGCAATATGGAACTAAGACATTCACGGGTTTTTCTTGCAGGAATCGATCAATGGGTCATTTAAGAAGAAAAAACAGCGGAGTGCTATTAAATTAGAGGGTGAAAATTGGACATAGGGGTGAAAATGTACCCTTTTCAGTTTTTTCAATATATCCCGCAAACGAAGAAAAATTTACATACACTTTATATGAAAATTTTTGTAAGGAATTGTTTTCCCATCGAAATGGCTAATTTAAAAAAATTGGAACATTATTTTTATGTTAAAAATGTTGAAATAAAAAGAAAAAAAAGGCAAAAATTTCGATTTTTATATATTATTTTTACATATTCGATTTTTTTTTGCCTATAACTTCTTTTGGGTCTGAGATAGGTATAGGCATTGCTTTACAGAAACAAAAAGTCCATAAAATTTTCTTTAAAATGCGGGCCGAAAAAATTTTTTGGTTAAAAATTGGTCGAAATATGGTTACCCGAATATCCTTTTTTTTCAATTTTTATCCCTCTTATAAAGATATTGTTTTCATTCTCATTTTGTTGAAAAATTAATATTATACTCAATAAAAAAGGTTTTAACTTTCTAGGATTCATCCGCATGATGTGTAATCACAAATTGCAGTAGGGATACATTTCTGGATATAGCGCTCTGCATTTATGGCTTCATCCCGAACCAATGTAGATGCGAATGAGATCCAATGTAGGGCTGCGAGATGAGCCCAGTCTCATAAATTGCATACCGTACCAAAAAATTTTCTCCAAACTTTTTTTTCCTTTTTAATCCCTCATTATCAAGGACATTCTTGTAATTGTCCGTGTAGAAACCATAATCTCAAAGTTGGACAAATATTTGAAATATTTTACATCGTCTATCACGATCAACTTGTGGACGAAATGCACTCGCTTCAACGTGTGGCAACATCTCGGAATTCTCTCTAACTGAGCCTCTGTGTATTTTGGAGCTTTCCTCCTTTTCTGCAGGATAATATTCTTACTTGTATATGCTATAAGTTTCAATTCGGCTTCTAATTAAGGTGCGTAAATAATATATCCAATATCCGTTGGCATACTACCAAGACGAGGCCGGCGTTGAAGGTGTAAACTATGTCTTCACGGACGGATTAAAGAAAAAGGATGGAGCAGGCTGTGGTATATATTCCAGATATCTGCGACACTCCGATGCAACTGGAACTATGGATAAAAATGCCAGTGTAGTACAAACAGAACTCGCTGGTATAACCATAGCCGCACAAGAGATTGCTCGCAGAGAAATAACGAGCAAGAATCTGCACAGATAGTAGACAATCACTACTGGCCCTGAAAAATTATAAAATAACTAAAGGGTCAACATGGGAATGTCACAAAGCACTTGTAAGAGCATGTCAGATGAATAACTTCTGCCTGTGCTGGGTCAAAGGACACTCACAATGCAACGGCAATATAGAAGCTGACAAACTGGTCAAGAAGGCAGCCAGCCTGAATATCCTTGGGCCTGGTCCTTCAAGTATACTACCAGTTGCAGCGAAACTCCAATTAATAAAGGAAAACACCCACAAAAATTTAAGACGTTATGGGATGAAACAAGTAGCTGTCAGCTGGCCAGAAATCTCTTGAGATATCCCAGCGAAGAGACGGCAACTATCTGGCAATATCCAGGGGTAAACTGCGATTTGTTACAGGAATCCTAACCGGACACTAAGGAAACACCTCTATAACATGAGACAAAGTGACACACCCATCTGAGGATGTGAACAAGAAGATAAAACGATCGAGCATGTACTTTGCGGATGTCCCGCCGTGTCATCGACCAGAGAATCCATATTGGGGGAACGTTGGCCTTCTATGGCCAATTTGAGGGAAATGCCCCTGGGCAACATCATCACCTTTTGTACAATATTAGGCTGGTCGATGGCCTAGGGAGACATTTCCCTCACGGAGGAAGCATAAGGGGCCGAATGGGGCCTAAGTGCAGCGGATCTCTGATCCGCACTCCGGACAAATTCCAGATTCCAGAAGGTGCGTATTCATACTGATAATAAAGGCGATTGCATTCGGATGAATGCATTCGGTCGAATAGATTGGCCCGAAATTGCTCGGTTCGGTTCGGTAAAATATGGTTTGTGTCAGCCCTCCGAACGAATCCTTTTTGTCATTCGTTTAAATTCGCGGGTATATACAACTAAATAGCTTTCTGTTAAAGCAATAGAGTCGGAGAAAAATTTAATAATTATTGCAAGTGCAGCTTATATTATTGTTATCAGTGATAGTGAAGCATCTAATTCAAGGCAGAGAAGGATACATTTATTTTGTTTGAATAGGTATGTATTATCAACTAAAAGACTTAAAATACCTTTTTTATTGAGAAAATTTATTGAAAAAAAAAGCTATGTTCTGAAAAAAAAAGCTATGAAAAAAAAAGCTATGTATGGTCATATTTCGGTCAATTTTTAACTAAAAAATATTTTCGGCCCAGCATTAAAAAGGAACTTTTGTCTCCTTTTTTTCCTATAAGGCAATGCCTATACCTATCTGTGACCCAAAAAAGTTATACTCAAAAAAGCACAAAATAAATAAATATCGAAATTTTTGGCTTTTAATTTTCTTTTTCTCTCAACAGTTTCGGCTTAAAAAAATGTTTTCAAATTTTTAAACATGCCATGTCGATGGGAAATTCAATTCTCTACAAAGAGTTTCAAATAAAGTATATCGAAATTTTGCTTCATTTGCGGGATATATTAAAAAACTCGTACTTCTTAAATGACCCCCATTGAGCGATTCCTGCAAAGAAACCCGTGAACGTCTCAGCTCCTTTGTATATTATGACATAAGCAATAGCCTATACTTACTGCCAGCCAAGATTCAATATAAGGGCTGTTCCTCGTTAAAAAGCGAATATCTCGTATCTCGACTGCTATTGGCCCTACAGTAAAAACTTTTTCTTTTAAATTCATGTGAAAATCAGCGCAATCGAATGCACTTTGTTGCACATCTCTAAGTTGAAAATTAACAAAATTACGGTAACATTGTGGAAAATCACTAGTCACACTCTTTTGATAAAGAAGAACTTTACCTTCTAAACAAGGGTTTAAACTTTGCTGTAGCCCCTTCTGATGAGATCTTAGATGATGTCGTGGCAGGGATTGAAAGTTCAATTCAATATCTGCCTCATCCAAGGGTCTCGTCAGAGTGGCATGCAGAAATCAAGAGTCTTAAAGAATCAAAAAAGATTATGTAGGCTCAAAGAGTCAAAAAAAGATTATCACAAGGTTGCGCGAGAAGGACTGATTTTATTTAAATGTAGATAAAGAAAATGAGGTTGTTATTTTAGATAAAGAGGACTATTATGAACGGGCAAACAACCTAATTAGTAATGGTCCTTATAAAGAAATTAGTAGAAACCCTTTACCAAGAATGACAACTGAAATAAAAAATGTCCTCAAATCATGTAACAACCTTATTACTCCACTTGTTAAGAACAGGTTACATGTATCTAACCCTGCCGTACCTAGATTGTATTGTCTACCAAAAATTCATAAGCCAGGGAAGTCGGTGCGTCCAATAGTATCGTCTATTATATCTCCGACTTACCACTTATCAAAATGGTTGGCTAAGGAATTTGAAAGTTTGCCCATTGCACAGCCTAGTTTTTCAGTTAAAAATTCGATTGATTTCATTGATAAGGTCAAGAATATTCAATTGCAAGAGGGTGAAATTTTGATTGCCTTTGATGTTTGTTCATTATTTCCGAGTGTACCAATTCCACAGACCTTGGACTATCTTGAGGATTTACTCGAATTAAACAACTATAGAAAAGAAGTAATAGAATAATATATAAACCTTACAAAACTTTGTATGAAACAAAATTGCTTCCGTTTCAATGACAAGTTCTATGAACAACATGAAGGAACCGCAATGGGTAACTGTTTATCGCCTTTCATTGCTGATGTCTTCATGAGTCGATTTGAAACTGAAGCAAAAGAAGAATTCGAGTATTTTCCTAGGATTTGGCTGAGATATGTGGATGACATTTTTGCCGTGTTTGATACTAATATTGCGGATGGAGAAAACTTCATTTTCAAATTAAATAGTCGTTTCACTCCTGTAAAGTTTACATATGAACTAGGAAATAATGAAAAACTTTTTTCATTATTTCCATTTTTTGATGTATTAGTAATTAAAGATAGTGACTATAGGTTAGAATTTGATATATATGGAAAAGATACCAGTACGGTCAGATATATCCTTAATGACTCTCACCACTGCTATCAACAGAAAATAGCGAGTTTTAATTTTCTTGTCCATCGCTTACTAAGCTTCCCTCTCAGTAATGAGAGGTTTGGAAAAGAAAAAGTATTAATTAAATACATAGCTGTGAGTAATTGTTATCCTAGATATATAGTTGAAAAACTAATTAGGAAGCGTAAATTTAAGGACACACTTCGTAATTCTCCGCCCTTTAAAAGGGATATAGAGACTCCAAAATATGTATCCATCCCGTACGAACCCCGGTTTACTCGCAGTTTGAGTAAGGAGTTCAGAAACGTGGGTATAACAGTGATTCATTGGTCGAGTAATATATTACAACAACTCTTAGACAATCCAAAGGACAAAATTGTTCCAAATGAAAGGTCCGGGATTTACGAAATTAGTTGTAATAATTGTGATCGAAAATATGTTGGACAAATGAGACGATCAATTAACACCAGATTTAAAGAGCATATGGCTCATCTAAAATATGGAAGAACAGATAAGTCTAAGTGTTGCACAACATGCTTTTGACAACAATCATAGAATAGATATTAGTAATTTAAGATTAGTTAGAAATGTGACCAATAATAGACAGTTGGATGCATTTGAGAGCATAGAAATTGTAAAATGTAAAAACAGTATGAATAGCGACAAGGGACCGATATAGCCCGCTTTATAGTATAGCCCGCTTTACGCGTTGCTTAGCCACTGATCATTGAAGCGTGACTAATGATTTCACCATAAATAGTATAAATAGGGTAGATTTTTAGTTTAAGATTAATTTAAATCGTCCTCGGATAATGCCAACTTTGTTGGCGAAACGCTCGTCGAGCGAAGTGAAGGTGTTTTGGTGTTTGTGGAAACTACTCCGAGTGTTAAAATTACGGTTCTTAGTTACGGGTTTTTCGTTAATAAACATTTAATTTGTTAAAAAAAAATCTGAAAATTGGCGTGCTGTAAAATACTGTTATTACCTATCGATTGCAATTTTCACCAATATCAGTACCCTGTGACAGGCAAAGAAGCGTTCCGAAATTTCAAATAAACTGTTGCAATTGCAATAAGTCGCCATATTAAAATTTTTCAATCGGACGCAGCGTATTTTGATAAGCATTAAAATGGCTATATAACATTCAAATTTCAACGAATTTAGAAGATATTTTCCTATATGTTAACGTATTTTAATTTTTTCGCATTCTTTAATTTGGCACTAAATATCGCAGCGAAAAAATTTTTGTATATGCTTTTAATACTTACGTAAAATAAAAATGCGGATTAAAAATTATTTTCCAATAAAAGACCATGACGCGTATCTCACTCATTGTAACTTTGTTAATACCTTACCATATACGTTAAGAGAACTTTCAATCAAATCCCTGTTTCAGCGGAGTCCGTTCAAAGTCCAAATCAAAACCTGTGACCCTTACAGTCCAGGCAAATTTCTACAATTATACCACTTTGAGTGAAGTGTTTCCGAACATTTATTTTTAAGTGGTAATCGATAGCTCTTTTAGTGTAGAATGGAAATCCAAAAGTCCCAAAAAATCGCCTGTGAGCTAAAGTCGCCATTTTGAAAAACGGTCGCCAGCGCCTTTTCTTTAAACGATGATATTTCAGTCACCGTTTATCCGATTTGCAACTTCTTTTTTTTGTTTTATTCGTCATATTGAGTACAATAGAAAGTTTCATTAGATTAATAACGAAAGAATCACAAATAACAGTAACAGCAAGTTTTTTTGTATAAATTGTGGGTACTGACTGCAATAAATAATAAACAATAAAAAGTAGCAAAATAAACTTTAGATAAAAGTTATAGGATAGTAAATTGGCTCTAGTCTGCTTCTTTGTGCGCCTCTGTAGATCAAATATTACTGAAGAAATCGCTTATCATGCATGGAGGTGTACATCCAGCAAGACAGAACAGACAGACAGACTGCGCTGTTGACTCCCACTACATGTTGACCCCCACTACATATATTTCTTGTTTGCTGTTTCCACTGAGTTATCAAGGTTTTGTCCAGTTCTGAAACGTTTGGCGCGTCGCCGTCGTGCATATTTTGTTTTGTTTCTGCCAAGTAAAACTAAAATTGTAGTAAAACTAAAATTATACCTTAAACATTATTTTTGTTATGAATTGGCACCTTCGCCTCCGTCCTTGTTCAATAATGGTTTAATGAGAAAAGGCAATAAATCTAGTTTAATGAAACTGTTGAAACCCAAAAGTTGCAATTATCCAACCAACGAAATATTGTATGTCGTCGATGGGGGGTGGCTTTTACATCGGATGATATGGCCCAAGCATATGACCTTCGAGCAAATTGCGAATTTGTACGTTTCCTATATTTTGAAACATTTTAGAGTAAACACTAGGGTTGTTTTTGATGGATATTATGATATCCCTTCTACTAAAGATGAAGAACACTGTCGAGGAAAAAAGAAGAAAATCCCCGTTGAAGTTATTTTTAACAAATCTTCTGTTTTAACGGTGGGGCAATTTCTTATCTCACGAAAAAAACAAATATCGCCTTATTCAGTTACTGAAAATTAGTCTTGATGAAAGGAATATTTTAACATTTGAAGCATGTGGAGACGCAGACCACTTAATTGTGAGTACTGCTGTAAATTTAGCGAAAAATGAAACCAATTTATCGATAGTTGTGGTGGGAGGAGACACCGACTTGATAGTTTAGTCATTTGGTTTGGGAATAAATTTACCTAACTTGTATTTTAAAATGACTGAACGCGGAGACGAAGATGTAATTCTCCATATAGTTGATGTCTGCGAGGATTTGGGTTTACTTCTTATTAACAATCTACTCTTTATACATGCCATTAGCGGATGTGATACCAACTCATATCTTTATAAGAAAGACAAATCAGCAGCATTAAGCGTCTTTAAAAAACACCAATCAATGCACGACAAGTTGTTAGTATTTAAGAGCGCTTTTCAGAGCGCGATAAGTAGGGTATGTTTTCAGCTAAGTCTTCTATCACTTGATACAAAATCATCAAATTTTAACTGCGGATACAAAAAGGTATGCTTTAAACATCATGCATATTTATTCTCATTTATTTCTACACTGAATTATAAATACAAACATCTTAAAGAATCCCATCTTTAAAACTGAATAACTCTCGTAAATTTTCTGGTAGATACCTACTATAAGCCCCTACCATCGCCTAGCGATATTCATAAAAATATATATTATTATCTTCTTTATAATATTTATTTGTCTTATGGGCCTGTATGAAGGAATCCGACGGATCCCGACGACGCGACGGCCTGTATGAAGACCACTTTATCGGACACTCATTGCATTTATTGACAAGAGTTTACCCTAGGGTGGCCTATTTCTATAGAGGGTGAATTTTTTTTGAGGCATTTTTGAGGTCTCACCCCACGAAAATATACTATTATACTAGGAATAATTTATGTCAAAGTTTCAGATAATTCGGCGAACGGTAACCCGTGCCGCATCCAGGTAGAAATTTGTAGATAAGATTTTATTAGGGCAATACACTTGAATTGTAATTAAAATACAAATATCTACCTGGACCGGTTTACCTCTTTTCTCATAATGTTTTATTGGTGTAATTATTTCCTAGAAATTATTTGTTTTGGAATATTTATAAGTTTGGAAATATAATATAATGCACATACGGTAGGTTTTTATGTCAGTTTCCAACTGTGTTTTACAGAGGTGACATTATAAGTTCTAGTGTACGTTCTTTTTTGAAAAAGTATTTAACGATGACTGATGTTAGACCTTTACGAAAGGATACTTTCATTTACTTAGTTGGACACTATTCCTCACAAATGATTGGCAATAAATTGCCCTCTAATAGACAGGTATTACAAGTGCTATTTTATAACATTCGTGAAGTGAAGCTAAGTGTACATGAAAGTGCTAAATTAACAATAAAAGAGGTGTCAGTTTTTTGGGATTAAGGTCGCTTTCTAACACGTCAGGATTTTCATTGTGTTAAACAACTAGATAAACTTTATGTAGAGTGGAGGAACAAAAATCGGCTAAAAGGGCCAGGGCGGGAGGAAAAGAAAAAATATTCGATGAAAATTGGACGATCTTTTTGATATTTCTCATACAAACGCGTTGAAGTTGATGAAAATAGATGAAGATACAGTTTTTAATTAACCAAAGAAAAAAGGGACGTCCTGAATTTATGCATGGTATTGATTACCAACTTGCTTCTCAAGAAAAATCAGCTGAGGAGAAATTACAGAAATTATCCGAACGAATGCAAAGAAGTCAACAAGAAAAAGCTAGATTAGAGGAAACAGTCACCTGTCCGTCATCAAGCAGTAATTCAGCTGACTCCAACAAAAATTAAGATGAAATAATTGAGCCCAAGAAGAGTTTTTACAAGATCGGCCTGGCCCATCACAGCCAAAAAAGAAAAAATAGCTATTGAAGATATATGTCTCTTTATTGTAAAGGTTTATGTAAAGGCCTGGTTTAAAACGTCATTTATTAGTAAAGCACCGCTTCATGACTTACACTTTTGTAAAGAACTCATTAATTATCAAAATATTGACCATTTGTGGTACCTTAATTCAGTTAATATTGGCTTATCTTTCTTTGATGACGATATTTCAGTTACCACTAAAAGAGAAATGGTTAAAGCTTTGAATAGGAAATCTCTAAATCAGGAGGGTATTAAACGACTTATGGTTAGTGACATTACTGACGTTGAAAACAAGGAAATTCAGGACTTCATATGCGAGAACACTGAACAGTTTTTAAAAAAATTTGGTTTGTCTATGCAATTTTTGGAAAATGATCCAACAACATGGAGTGAAAATGAATGTTATACTCGATGTTTCAATATTGTAAACAAAATTAAAGTTGTAAATGATGCCGCTGAGAGGGGAATCAAACTTATTGGTGACTATAATGATATTTTAACAAAAAGTAAGACCAAAAACAGTTTTTACTCCAAGTTGTAAAAAATTATAAATCACGGTTTCCAAATGTAAAAAAGAAACCCTCTGGCATGCTTTGGACTAGTGCAAAAAATATTGTTTTTATTACTATATATCTTGTAGATTTAGGATAATATTTGGTACTATGTATGAAAAAAACAAAACGTTTCATAATCAAATACAGACAGATAAAACGAGTTTTATTTACAAAATTTCTAGTCTAGTTGTCTTAGACTACGGATTTACAGTAGTATGACACATGTCATAATCACAACAGATGATGTCTTTGATATTTGTATGACTTGTTTAGTCATTCTAAAGATAAATATTGCTGATTTAAAAAAAGAAACAATGCATCAACCAAAGAATGTAAATAATTCCATTAACTTCTATTATTGCATAATAATGTGTTCTGCGGCACCCCTGGCCTTAAATTTGCCTCAATAATATTTTAAGTGGACTGTTTTTTCTTCAAATGGAACCATTTGCTGGGGTGAGAAAGAAAAAAATTCGTTTTCGAAAAAGATGGGCCACCATCTAGGTACCCATGATATCTATCCCGACGAGATGGACTTCACATCATTTTCATCTTGAAACTTACTTTACGACACACATTAAACTTGTATAGGTTCCTCTCTGTCCAAACTTACGTCGTTCGTTTTACCTCCCGGAGCATTTCTGTGAACACGGGCTGTTAACGACTTTGATACTGATAAGGAAATGCTATTAAAAGTTGGACATGAGCTCATGTTGTTCTTGTATAGATTAGAAGGCACCCGTGACATAAACGAGGAAGGATTTAGACTATATAATATTAATATTGCCAAACAGACCCTGGAAAGATCATTTGATTTCGCTGTCCTTCCGCCTACAAGAACTGCTGTAAATCAACATATATTGAGGTATGACACATTTGTTGATAAATAAAACCTTTTAAATAATAAGCTTTACAATTTTAGGGTGTACCACTAGATCCAAGTCTGGTTGGGAAGTCCTTTCCCCAGAAGAATTTGGTTGGAAGGTTTGCAACAATGAAATGTTTCCAGTGACTACGCAGCAGTCTCCAGCACCATCAGAACTTTTAAGTCTCATTTATTGTAAATGTAGAAACGGATGCCAAAAAAATGCGTATGCTCGGAAGTTGGACGGTGCAGTTCCATGTGCCAAAACTGTCATGGGATTGACTAAATATACGTGCGTTATTGAAGAAGGCAATTTAAACGTTTAAATTTATATAACTTTTTACAATAATTATCCCAATACCTATGTATTTAAAACGCCTAATTTTACGATCCTCACCAAATAGGAGTGTTCCTCCCATATTTTTTTTGCTATTTCATATTTTTTATTAGTTTTTGTTTATTGTAACTACAATTTATACAATAAACGTATAAAAATTAGTTTTTATTTTTTTTTGGCCGTTATTTGTGATTTTTTCGTTATTGATCTAATGAAACTTTTTATTGTACTCAATATGATGAATAAAACAAAAAAAAGAAGGTCGGATAAACGGTGACTGAAATATCATAGTTTAAAGAAAAGGCGCTGGCCGCCATGTTTTTCAAAATGGCGACTTTAGCTCACATGCGACTCACATTTTTTGGGACTTTTGGATTTCCTTTCTACACTAAAAGAGCTATCAATTACTGCTTAACAATAAATGTTCGGAAACACTTCACTCAAAAACTAAGATTTGCCTGAGCTATTACTATAATACTATCAATACCGTAGAACGGGGTGGATAGAAACTTAAGGGTCATTAGAAACAAACACTGGGAACGTAATTCAATAATTCCTGTAGAGTTTAGAGTTTAGATTTTAATTTAGCGGTCTTCAGTAACAGTGATATTTGTCATTAGTAGGTTCTTAGTGCATATCTCGTGCTGTTTTGCAATTTATGTTGGTATCCTGGTCTAATATGAGCATCATCAGTTGATAAATGGTGGCTTGCCAAAGTACGGCAAAACTTTGTATATTTTTGTATGAAAAAATATGAAAGTATACTATTAGCCTAGTCAATCAAAAAAATCATACTTCCAGACAGTTTTTCTAGAAATTATTTTTTGTTAACCTCACATTTTGCATTAATTTGGGGGTGAATAGAAACATTGGTAAAATGAGGAACAAGATGGTGAAAGAAATTGAGGGAACTTTTTTGCGCTCCAGGGAAATAAAATTCTGTAACCGATACATTTATGCGTTTCCAGAAAAACTTGATATTTGCACATTCACCTACGAACAAGTTGTTGGACTTGGAAATATCTTCCAGATCAGTGAAGATATCCCAAGTTCTTCTAGAAGAGAACTGCTGAGATTTCCAGTTTCTCAAATGGCTCTTAGTTAAAAATTACTCTTATTTACTACATATAGATATAGAATAATATTTTATTTTATTTAGATGTGCCTAGGCAACGCTAGATATTTATTGGCTGTGAAGTGAAAGAGCAATGGCATTACCCACTTATTTATTTGTTTTTATTTTTATATACACAATGTCTTCAAGTTAGGTATTAAGAGCCAAAGAAAGCAGGAACCAATTGTTTATTTTCCTTTAATATTTTAATATAAAAAATATTTAAATGTTTAGTTTATTGTAGCAACGCCATATGTGTATTTTCTATACATATTATTATAAAAAAATACAAAGTTAAAACTGAGTTTGAATGGTTTTTCACTTTTTCAAAGTTTTGAAAACAAAATCAGGGGTTTTAATTTATTTTTAGTGTTTCTATTCATCTCTGCGGTGGGACAATAGCCATTCAAATGTAAAATAATGCATTGTTTCTGTTCACCCCACATAACGGGGTGAATAGAAACAACTGGTCTTAATTAATTTTGTTTTCAAAACAGACGACGCGAAATTGTTAATATGCATCGTTATCTATAAGTTGCGACCGGACTTTTCCATACTTTTAATCGGAAAAAATCTACACAATTTTCTTGCACCAGAGTCACAAAGTACCAAAAGTGTTTCTTTTGACCCCGTTCTACGGTACAATGATAAATTAGGTGTCAGAAATTATATTATACTCACTTTTAAATTTTTGGTTTTTCTCTGTGTGAATTTTGGTACGATTCTTATCCCCATTGTATTTCGTCGAAGATTTACTGGAATTGACAATACTTTCTGTCGATGGATGTTTATTTTTTCGAAATTTCTTCTTCTTCTTTCCGCCTTTTCTTATCATCGTCATCCAATCTGGGAATGTGAAAACCATGTCCGTAGTTAGCGGATGCCTCTGATATCGGGGATATAATAACTCATATTTAGGAGGTTTAATGTTTGGAATTTGTGATGGGTGAGTCGGAGGTATAAAGGAATCTTCTTTTATGAATCTTCTTGTTGTGAGTGGCAGGTGTAAAGGAATTTCCGTTTGTGAATATCCTCCTGAATTATCAACTAAAAATTTTGGTTGCGTCGGCCTAAAAAACGTCGCTGCCTGGAAGATCTTCGGTGCATTCTTTTATGTTTTTTACTATTTCTAAATCTTCTAGTGAGCCGCTTAGCTCTATAGTCGTTCTGGGCTTGTTTGGCTCTCCAACTTAATATTTTTCCCAACCCACTGATTTGCTTTGCAATCCTCGAATGTTCCTGTTCATCTGATTTTAAATCCATCTCTAAAATGGGCGAATCGGCATCGGAATCTACTAAATTAATCTGTAGGTTCTCGGGCAGCTGTCTCTTTTCAATTTTATGACTTAATTCATGCATGCCATTTAGAATACTTTGAACTTCATTCACAAGTTTTAAATCTGATTCTAATCTTTTTAACTTTACGGAGACTTCTTTTTCCTTATTAGCATCTGGTAATGCAGCTATTTCAGTTTCTATTTCTTCTGTAGTTATTGACCTGTATATAGTTGGTGGTGTGGTTGCGATCAGATTCGGAGGCGACTTCATACTGAGGGATAATATAACATAATTATCATTGAACGTCGACACATTATTAGGAGCTGAAGTACTTCCATAATTTGATATATTAGAGGATATTATAGACTTTTTTATTTCCGGGGAGTGTGGGGTCTCAGAGATATCGGTAGTTGGAATTAAAGCAGGTGTAGTTGCTATTCTAGATTTTATTATTTTAGACTCTGTAGATGTATATAATAATATTTCCGTTGGTGCTGATTCCATTAAATCGATTGGCACTACTGTGGGATTTACGTTAACTATAGCGTCTGAAGCGCAAGTCCGGATCGATGGTGAGGCCGGCAAATCACTAACCGTACATAACGTTGAAGAATCAGAATCTTCCTCAATTCCTTCGGTTAAAGCAATCTCACCTGACATCGTATCTTGTTCAATATTAATGCTTTGGCCAAATATGTTATTTGACTCTGGTCCTACAGTGTCACATTCATAGGGAACGGGACTAGCCGCCACGCAAGGTACTTCTGCATTGACATTGTTCAGAATGTCAAGTATCGCGTCGGTTTCATTTTTACAACAATCTCTAGAAGCTTCTTTTTTAAGTTTTCGAAATGGATTAAAATCTATAAACTAAGATAAATTTACTTCAGCAATTTGATATGCTAGACTTAAAGGATCTAAATTAAATAGGTGTAAAACATTAAATATGCATAATTTTGTACTACAATTTCCTAATATTTTGTAATCTGTGTATCGCTAATATCATTTACATCTAATAGTAGGCCAGTAAAATTAGATCCAAAAAAGTTTTTAAGGAATTAATTTCCAGTGAGCTGGAGATAGTATTAATACCTTTATTTGGCCTTAAATGCGTGTAATCTGAGTTTCATGCCAGGAGATTAGCATAATATTTGGTAGCCAGAAAACCTTGAGAAGTTTGCACTGTGTTTCAATTTTTGCTCGCAGCTGTGTGGAAAAAGGTGCGTCGGACGGAAAATGCCATTCTATTCAATGGTAAAGAGAGTTAAATTCTGCGTCGAATAAATATCAAATTCGGTTTAGTGGTATAGCCGAAATTAAAAGTTAGAAACCGGAAAAATATTTCATTTCGGTATAAACTTAGATTTACTACTTTCCAAGACCACGTATCTTTGAAACAGATGCTACTATTGAAAAAATAATTCTAATTTTGGAATAAAATATATACTGTAACCGTCCTGCTCTGGATAATGATTTTGTTATTTATATGGCGCTCCCATCGGACGGCAATGTACTCCATGATCTTCACTGTTTTTTGTAGATGTGTTACAGTATTATCGTTTAGTACCATATAATTGTTGTATTTTGTACCGCTTATCTTGTATATTGCTGTTATCTTCAACTGGTAGCCTTATTCCAATTCGGTTTTAATATCTTCAGTACTTATACCGTCTTGATGGAGTCCTCGCAGGACGAATCCGTGGGTCTTACTTCTTTTGGTGGTGAGTGTATGATGCAAGATTGCCTTGCTTAAAAGTTTCTATGGATGTGTGCCAGTCTTCTAACGTTTCAGTATATAAAATGGTCGTAGAGATTGCTTGTTTCCAGTAGAATTTGCATTTCATGTTGATTTTTAAGCATTCGGTCATCCACTTGTGGTTGTCGAAGGCCCCATGAACAATGATTGGGGACGGTTAGACTTCTTTTGGCTCGATTTCTCCTTCCTCGGGCTCCGTATCTTCGCTAGTTTGACCGGTGGGGTCTCAGGTATTTGGTTATCGTTGGTTTTGCTAGCCGTGTTCAGGCTTTGGAACTTGTTTTGCGTTTTTATTTCTGCATCGGATTTTGTAGCTGTGGTGTTTGGTTTCTTAGTTGTTCAAGGCTGTGTGAAGGACGTACCTTGCTCAGTGATACGTCTCTTCGTCAAGTTTGCACACATCTTCAATTTTGGTGCTGTTTTCAGGGCCTGTGTCCATTTTTGTAGGTCCCGTGTCAGAAAGTGACATGTACGTAAAAATTTTTTGATTTGCATTATTTTACGTATTTGCCGAGGTTTTGGGCGTGTACTCGACGCCACACTGATTGTATACACTGTTGTATACACTGTTTCTACCACAATAAGTCTTTGCGTAGCGCGGGTCGCGTGATGCGTGATGACCCAGTCTCATTCAACACCCACAAAAACAAAAGTGCAGAGCGCGCCTAAAAAAGTTTTCACTTCAAAAAATATATTGAATAAAAGTTGTAGAGAATAAAATTGGATGCCTCAATTATCAAATCATTTTGATAGACTAAATTTGGCATCAATTCAATAGTATATTACAGTACTACGCCAGAAGATTCGACTTCCTGGCCGGTGGAACCGGCCATGGAGGAAGTCGAACCATCTGGCCGTGTGCTGTATACGACTTTTCTTGCTCCCAGCCTAAAAGTGCACGTAGAATTGGTTATTAAAATGAACGTTGTAAAATAGTATCAGCAAGCGCTGCGTTGAAATAGAGATAACGTCATATACTTCTATCATGTGGGATATAGCGCATACGGTAGAGCACTGAACTCTCACTGGGAATGCCCGCGTTCGATTCCCGTCAGCGCAGCGGCTGGACCTTTTTTCGTGTGTTCGTCGGCGGCCACAAAAATCCACAGTCCGCTCAGTTTCAGAGCGGCCACAAAAGACGCTGTTTCGGGGACGATAGGAGGACGCGAAAGCGAGCCCTTTCAGGGTAAGGAGCAAGAAAAACTGTTTTTTTCTATCCTTCTAAGTTGCACATTTCCCGTAATTATGAGGTGTGTGTGAGAATATATTTCAACAAGTCCATTCTGCTCATGTTCCGACAATTTCTGATAGAATTGTTTCATAATGCTCTTGAGTGCTGGTTGGTCCAGGCGTTGTGAGAAATTTGGAGCTCCTACACTATTCAGCATATCCAATACCGCCTGATTATTGTCGTCAGTAATGGTCATTGTTGACAATACAATTCTTGTCAGTGCCAGGTGAACTAAAATATGACCCGTCTTGCGTAAATGGTGCTAAGGACATCCTGCCGCCCCCAACATTACGTTTCTAATAGCACCCATAAAGGACATCAACACGAGGAATCCACCTATACCCTGGTTCCGAAATAGTGTGGAGTGATTCATCACCAGCATATGGACGGCCCAGAGACATGAGGGGGCGAGGGGAACGAAATTCCATAGGCGTATAATTTTAGAGGGGGCAGAATAAAAAAAATATCCAAGTTATTAACATTGTTTTTGAGTGTACTTGTGATGGTTTTTTTATTATCTTAAGAAAAACACTGTTATTAGATGGTTCTAAAAATGTGTGATATGTATACTCTATACGTTTCCTTTATCTTCGTTTTATTTAGACTTCGCTTGTCATATCTTCATAGTAATCTCCTGTTCGCCGCGATTCAAACACATTTAAACCATTTTCCAGAAATCCGGATGCACTTCCGATATGCGTAATTATCAGCCATCGTCCTTTTCCAGATGGTGCTTTGCGTCCTGTCTTCTATTACTAATATTGCAGTCCTGTCATACTTTTGAAACGGTGTGCCCTTCGTTTACCCAAGTCTCGTCTAAATAATACATTTTTCTGTCTGACATCCGAAAATCTGCATGTTTTCCAAATATTTTCTTCGACATAAAACATTTTCGTTTTTCGCAATAAGAAGACTTTTCCGATTTCGTTTTATATGACGAAAATTCATCTCGTGCATAGTTCTCAAAAGAACTTTCCGAGATAACTTGGGTAGAGATTGATCGTCAGAAATAGCAAGTGAAATTATCTTCAGTGCCGGAATCTCATTTTTAAAAAAGAAACCATGGATAATCCGGCGAATTGCGTATTTGACATCTTCGTAGACGTCAATTTTCTTTCTGCCACGAGTTTCCGTTTTCTTCTATTTTGCAATGGATTCGTCATCTGTAATTGCACGAAACACACTATTCACACAGACTTTTGTCAACGAAGCGCATATTCCAACTGCCTCAGTTTTAGTGATTCCAGAATACCGTTCCAATATTCGTTCGTATACATTTTTGATCATTTTTAGTTCTCCTCCGGTCAAGTTCGGTCGCTTACGATTGGAATTATTGGTTTTAGAACCACTACTACTCGCATTCGTCGCTTCCATCGCATAAAAACACTAAACACTTGCATATAACACAATATTATAATTAATATTTATATCGGAAATCAACCGTGCATAAGACACAATGAAATGCCACTGTCGCGCCAAAACATGCATGAAACAGCGCATGCGTCAATATATCCACTGAAATCCCACGTCTTTGCCTCTGACCAATGAAATTTCATTTAATTTAGAACCGCCTTAAACTCACCAATGAAAACACGTTGCATTTGCTATAGCGGCGCACCTAGCGGTAGACCCAGTTACTAATGAGTTCTGCCCACCATTTCTATAGAGTGTACACAAATTTGCACACTAATAGGCAGACCGTTCAATTGTTATGGTGGTGTGATTTTATGTATGAATCACTCCACACTATTTCGGAACCAGGGTATAGGTGCACGATCACTGATGATAATGGATCTTCAGAATTGCGGGAATCCACTATATCTCTGGCTTTGCAATACAGAAGATGTTCAAACATCACAAAGCAGCATTTTTAGGGTTCCGTACCAAAGTGTAAAATGGGACCCTATCACTAAAACTCCGCTATCCGTCTGTCCGTCTATCCGTCTGTCCATTTGTCCATTTGTCCGTCTGTCACCAGGCTGTATCTCAAGAACCGTGATAGTTAGACAGTTGAATTTTTCACAGATAATGTATTTCTGTTGCCGCTATAACAACAAATACTAAAAACTTATTAAAATAAATATTTAAGGGGGCTCGCATATAAAAAATGGATGCTATGTTAATGTATGCTAATAAATGCCGGAGTCGCCGGTCGGACGAAATTCATTAAAAGCTTGTATGGTTTTATAGATAATGGTACGGAACCCTTCCTTGCGAGTGCGACTCGCACTTGTTATTGTTTATCATGTCTCCGTTAAATTGACTCAAGGAAAACTGAGTATATATTGTTAGGATTTCGTGGAGCTGCACCGAGGAATGGTAGGCACAGAGTACGAGATTTCTGAAATGGCTGATCAGAGGATTGTTTTATCGCGTAGATTGGGTTTCGTACGTTGCATTGTAGATACAAATTGACTTGTGGCCATCCTGCTTGGTTTTTAGAAAGGTGACCAAGGGTATGTTTCCGAATGCCACAGTTTCTTTAGCTTTGGGTACCTTCTTCAATCTTGCAATTCTTGTCTCTGACGAGGCTGAGGAGTGAGGTATTATACATTGGAGTCCTCTCATAGCATGCCACGTATTGGAGCCGTCAATCGTATCTACGTTAACATCAGCATTGTCACGCACTCATTGACTAAAGGAATCTTCACTTGCGGTGGGTCTTGAAGGATAGATGCTTGAAACAGCTGCACTTCGCAATATGAACAAGAAAACCCAAGACTTGATACAATCTTCATGATATCTTTTGATCCGTACTTCTTATGAAGCGTTGCATCAAGTCTTATGTGCAGTGGGGGCAGGAAGGACCGCGGTCTCGCAGCATTTATTATTGCGTGAGCGATGGCATAGGTTTTCGGTTTTTTGCTTGGGTCGAGTAAGTTTTTTTTTCCTTTTTGGGGTTTACAATAATTGACCCCACAAGCGCATTAATGGTTTCTGGAGTGTCATTTTCAATGTTTTTCAGAAATTCGTTCACTTTGGGGCAAGTTATTACAGGGATACATCACCGACTTGATATCCTCGCGGACAATGGCAGCGGCGGCTTTAACTATGCGAAGCAGCTCTTCTTTTTGTCGGCATTCCTGAATCATACCAACTCGCCAACTCGGAGTTTTAAAATTATGTATTCTCTATTTCGAAAGTATATTACACATGGCTTATTTTTACAGGTGGGTTTTTTCAATAGGAAAATCTGTTTCAAAGATTTGTGGTCTTGGGAAAGTCGCAAAATGTAAGTTTGCACCGAAATGAGAAATTTTCCCGGTTTTGGGGAAACTTTTGATTTCGGCTATACCACTGAACCGAATTTGAAGTTTAAGAATTTAAAGTTCATTCGACGCAGAATTTAACCCTTTGTATTATTGAATGGGGTGACATTTTCCGTCTGACGCACCGTTTTCCAGCTACCAGCAAAAACCGAAAAAAGTGCAAACATTTCGCGTTTTTTTGGCTACCACACGTTATGCTCACCTCCTGGGATAGTGCAAACTCAGATTGCCCGCATTTAGGATCAAATGGAGGCATTACTCATAATACTATTTCCAGTTGACTGGAATTTAATTCCTCGCTAAATTGTAATTTGGCTCGTGTTAGAAATATATACCCTCATCTGTTATTTGACGATGACAAAGATGTTAGATAATATATAATGGAGTTGATCCAGATGTAAGAAGACTCATATTTGAAGTCTAAAGCACCCCACACGAAACAAGAAAAATGGCCGTAGGTGAAAATGTCCCATATTCCAGGATATTATCCAAACATCGATGCCGACCAAAAGTCTCCATGGGCCAGAGGTCAGAAAACGCGCTCCACCGGAGTCTTTTCAAACCTAAGCTGATGAGTTGAAACGAGCAAACGCGCTGTCACTATCTGTCACTATCAGCAATCTATATTGTTGATAGAAGATAAGAAAAGCTGTTGGAAGTGTCTAGTTGTACTTCTTTCAATAAACTTACCAGACAGTTTTGTCAAACTCAGTTCATGTGTGAAGGTTTATCATCAGTGGAGTACCTTGTGCTATTATCCATACAGTATTTTGTGTTATTATATATACAATGATACAATACTCTGTACCATTATCGAAACCGGACAATGGCACAGAGATTGCGATGTTACGTGTGCAATATACTTGGGTCGACTTCTCAGATGCCATGAATAGATGACGATGTACACGACGTACCACAAATGAATTGGATGTTCTCAATATTGAAAGTAACCATCGAATTTCTTTCAACTGCAATTTATCTATAAATAATGAGATGCGGATAATTAGATAGGACCCGACGTATTTGAGACTGAATGTGTTAAATCAAAAGGGAGAGCGTGCGTGTTTCATCTGCAATGCTCCTGAGGATGTTAGAAGAGTAAGCATGGAAGCGAGAGTCAATGTTTTTGTACCTCGAAATATATATGTTCCTGAAAAAGTTTGTTGTTCCGAACAGCACCTTGATCAGAATGGCTTTATAGTGAGACCTTTGATTTATAGTGGAGTCTGTGAGTCGGAAAAAACAGTAATTTTAGCAAACTTTTGCCCCAGGACCAGACCACGCCTCCTCCCGTGTTCGAGGTCGCTGAACACAATGGCGTAAGGCAAATTTCTTTTTCGGCTTGCGTTTACCCCCAAAAACCATCCCCAAAATAAGAATTCCCGATTCGCTCTCTTTCATCGTCAAAAATTGCATCTATGCCCCGTTTTCGTAGATGGCCAACACCGTGCAACTATCCCCGACTCCCCCCCACCACTCCGCACCCCCCAGCTACCCTCAAAGGGGGTTGAAAAAACATTTTTGATAAACGCAATCCCTCGTTTTCGTGGACGCTGAACACGGTAGTCGGAATTTCCCTTTTGTGGAAGGCATTCCCACCCCCCAAATAGACAAAAACAACCCCCCACGGGGTGAACATGGAAGAAGTACGAAATCGGCCGAGTCAGCGTAACCCCCCACCTTTCGCGGATGCTAAGCACGGTCGTCGATATTTCCCTTCTGTGGAAGGAATCTCCACCCCCCAAATTGCCAAACGCCTACGAGGGTGAAAATGGCCGATTTCTTTGAACCACTCCACTATTATGGTCTACTAAGACTCCACTATTATAGTCTTGCTGTCACGCACAGACCTTATGCAATATCCGGGCCACAGATGCAGTTACTCTTAGAACATCTGAGGAATCTGGCGACAACTAAGCCACGGCTCACGAATATAGACGTTTTGAGTGACGAGGAATTCGCTTGCCTATATCCAATGAGAAAACTCCAGTTTCAAGACCTATTCAATTATTGTGAAGCAGTTCAAGATGCAACAGCGGTGAGTTTTTCAGGCGAATTAGCAAAAAAGACTTGAAGGCTTTCCTGTGCATAATGAGGCATGGAGTCTCTGACGAGTTTCTATATATATAATTAAAATACCAGACAAGCTTCGGCAATCAACACTGGCAATCAACACTGTCCGAAGGTCATTAGTGGGAAGATTTGTACACGAAAATATTGGTGTTCAGGCGATCGGGAGAAGACTTTATCGCTCTCCATGTAACGGGTTTTGCTAACACTTTATTTAAAGAGGAACCTGACAGGCCTCAAACCATTGTCATCTGCTATGGTACATACTCCTACATCCATAAAAGCTCTAACTTCCAAGTGCTCCGTCAATCGTATTCCCTCCACGGCACTTATTGAAATCGACGCTGATGTGGGAACTGATGGGTATATTTTGGCCATTTTGGATCCATATTTTTCAGATGCCAAAAATTTTGACGCAGCGATTCTTCAGGCTGAATTTAACAGAGATGGGAATGCATTGAGAGATTGGTTCCAGGATGGCGATATATTCTTAGTGGATCGCGGGTACAGAGACGTGATATCGTTCGTTCGAGGTATTGGGAATTTCACATAAAATGCCTGCATTTTGTAGCGTGGTCAACGTAAATTTGATACAGAAATGGCCAACACAAATAGTCAACAAGTATCAACTTCTGATAATAATGTAAAACGCTACTGCAGATGTAGAGAGAATGATGCTGCGTCGTGTGAATACTGCTAATGATATTCAAGTTCGTGTCGTAGTGACAGTCTCCGTAGAAGAAATGCTTAATCGGAGAGATTGGAACCGATTTCCCTGAATTGTATTTGGAGTACTTGGAGAATTTGACATTCGGAGTGATCAAGTTAACCTGGCAATATTGTACATTCAAGATCAACTGGAAAGGAATGGAGATGATGAGCTGCAGATCGATACTGCGTTAAATGCTGAGAACTTCATTAGGGTCAGAGTATATTCGAGATTCGGGCGCGCTACAACCCATCAAGTTTTTATAAGTTACAACGATGCTGGAGAATCAGGTGATGACGATGGTCCTATAACTGTGTATTATTGCACATGCCAACTTGGATGGAGAACACTTGGATCTTGTGTTCATGTAGCTAGCGTTTTGTGGTACCTTGGATATGCTCGACACCGCCCTGAGATCAACTACCCCGATGCAACTCTGTTATAAACTACAATAAATGCAGCCCATCATCTTCTTCAAATCGACAGGGTTGACTGATTGGAAAATAAAAAATTAAATGAATAAGAAACAAAAAAATAAAACAAGGAAAAAATAAAGAAAAAAACAAAAAAAGAGGTGTATGTCCAACTAGCTACCTCCACGTGGTGCACCTTGGGTAATGCTAATACTATTGTGTCGATTTGTAGTGTAGTGTCGATTTATTGTTATCTGTTATCTGGCATTTATTGTTATCTGTTATTGTATCAAATCATACATACACGTATGTATATGCCATGATATATATGATATGAAAGTATATATGAAAAGCTCCCCTCCTCTCACGCTCCTTCGCTTTGTAAAGGCAAGGAGAGACAAAGAGAAGATACCAGAGTATTATGTGTATTTATATATTACATTCTCGATATATACATACTTATAGCACATTATGAATTGTACCGATGTATGATGGATTATTACAAGCGGAGGGTCCGAAGAGCAGTGCCTTTGCTCGTTTCAACTCATCAGCTTAGGTGTGAAAAAATTCCGGTGGATCGCGTTTTCGGACCTCGGGCCCATGGAGACGTTTGATCAGCATCGATTTTGGGATAATATCCTGGAATATGAGACATTTTCACCGAGGGATATTTTCTGTATATCTCGTACGGTGTCCTTTGATGATGTGAAATTAAGCGAATTTTACAAAATATACCTTTCCGAAGAAAATTATCCGCACCTGAGTTTTCGCATGAAAAATAATTTGCACATTCGGAAGCACGTAGAAATGTCAGCAGCTTTTTTCAATCATGAAAATTACTAAAAATAAGCATCGTACTCGGCTCACAGATGTTAATTTAGAAAACACTTTGCGCCTATGTACTACTGATATTGACCCCAATATTGAACATCTTGTTTCTCAGCTTCTTCTCAGCAAACTCAAGTATCTCATTCATTTTCATTTAATTCATTTAAATAATTAAATGAAATAATTAATAATTAAATAATTAATAAAAAAATTGTGAATTTCTGTAGCATTTTTATTCACTAGGTAGTGAATAAAATAAGTAAGTAGGTACTTATTTGATGCCTACGCCCCGCGACCTGATTAAGTCCCGAAATTGCGCCCTCAGCTAAGCAAAGGTTGCCCATACCGGATTTAGAGACTAAGTGCAGTTTTTAGATCGTGAGATAGCGTACTGTTGAGGTAAGTCATTTTTTTGTGTTGGCATTTTGAGGGCTGAATGTGGCTAGTTGGCTGATGAAAGTAAGAGTGGTTTTATGCCTGCCCCCCGTTCGAAGAGCCGGAAAATGCATTTTCACCTACAAACTATTTCATTTTTGTGATGTTTCGCCCTCCCCGAACAGAAGCTGCTACGAGTAGTCATTCGAGGGCTGCCATCCGGAATGGCCGGAGCCCATATCGCAAAACAGGGCTTCCACCCATCCTCCGTACAAAGGATGTCAAACCGCAGGACTAGCGAGAAGATCCCGCTGGTACTAGTACAGCTATCAGCCACCGAGGAGGCGATCCTGGAGGTGTCCCGATGCTGCCACCTCGTCGTCAAAGTGGAAAGACACCGAGCACAGAGAGAGGTCGCGCAGTGCTGTCGCTGCCAAAAAGTTCGGGCACTCCCAGAGAAACTGCACGGCCAAGCCCAAGTACGTGAAATGCGGCGAGGATCATCGCACTTCTGACTGCAAGAAGACAAGAGAGCTGGCAGCCAAGTACGCCAACTGCGGAGGGAGCCACCCCGCCAACTACAGGGGTTGCCCAAAAGCACCCAAGAAGATGACGCAAGCAGAAAAACCCCAACAAGCCCCGACAGGAACACCAACAAACACACGTAAGTACACAAAAGCTACTTCCGTACTAACCGTACTTTTTCATTTGCAGATGCGACAAAGAAGACCAGTCAGGCCCCCACCTAAAGCCGACGGGAGCCCCGATAAGCAGCAGCAACAGAAACGGGGGAGGCGTAGCCTTGCTAATGAAATCCAGCCTGGACCACCATGCTCTGGCACTCACCATGGATCATATGGAAGCCATTGCCGTGGCAATAAACACCAGAAGCAACGGACTTATTAACATCACGGCAGCCTACCTTCCCCCGCGAAGTCAACTGCTCAGCGAGGATATGGAAGCCCTATTACCACCTGGGACACAAGTAATCGTCATCGGGGACCTGAACGCGAAGACAACAAACTGGATAAGATATAGCAGAAACATCAAGAAATGCGCTCTCAGGATGCAGGACCCAGCGGATAAGCACTTGGTCAACTAACTCAACCGAAAAGCCAAGGCAACCCTCCAAGAGCACCGAGACGAAAGATGGTAGCTCCATCTGGAGTCCCTAGACCCCCAGGACCACAGCCTATGGAAAGTGCAGCGAGCCCTGAGGTCCACCCGAACCAAGAGCCCGTGTCACTTCTCGAACGTATCATAAGTTTACGCACACTGACCATGGGAACTCGTGGTATCGATGTCGACGATGCTACAGACATGTCCGCCATACATTTTTTCTGGGGCGAAGTGAGGGTAGGAGAGTTGCTAAACGGTTATAAAAAAATAGGTGAACAACATTGAAAGTTCACGACTGAGGGTAGTGGAAAACAAAAGTTTTCAATAATATAAAGCGACGCTCGCCGGTTGTCAGTCGTCTACAACTTGGCGTTCACCTGCTGCAACGTTCAAAATATGTCAAGAAAACGGGCCCCAAAAAATTTTACAGTTTACGACTGACAGTAGGGGGGCCTGATCAGTAGCCTTTGAACGACACAAATTTTGTCCGCCAGTCTTTTTCAATGGTCGCTGAGTTCTCCGATTTTGGAAAAATTTTAGATATTTTTTTATGATAAGTTTACATTTCAAAATTTAGGGACAAGTTATCTGTTATGCACAAATCGAGAATCTATAACCGTCAGTCATATACTACATGGCAAAAAGGTACTGGGCCCTTAAAAAGGTACACAGATATCCAAGTATACTTCAATATAATAAGTTTATGCTTAAACAAATTTATAGAACGTTAGTTGTACACTGGCGGCCATTTGAAAGTGCACGACTCTTATATCGGATTTCGTTATATTTGATCTGTGTAAAACTGACTTTGAAATTTGAGGTTCATGTGATGTGTCATTATGACATTCACAATTGTCTAATTATTACTTATCAAAATTAAAAAGTGCATTATTATTTTATCAAAAAAATTCCAAATTAACAAAGAACGTCCCAAAAATGTTCAAAATAAACTAAATTATAAAAATTAAGTAACTTAAAACTACAAAACTCCAACGCGAGTAGGTCTGTATAAAATTAATATTTCGTCCAGGCGCCATTTAAAATGGCCCGCAAAAAAATAAAAATATACGTCATTTGAATGAGAATGCAATACAAGCATTTATTCCCCTGCGTCCCTGCGCGATACGCATGCGCACAGGCATAGAACAAATGCTACCGCTATTGCTGTCATTGCTGTAACAGTTAAAATAAACAGTTGTGAAATGTATTTTTACTTTTACGTACTTCCGTTCTAAATTAAGTTTCGTGTGTCAGTCACAAACACTTTATATAAACTATCGAAATCCAGAAATTCTAATTATATAGCTCCGAATACAGTTCAGAGCGCTTCACGCGGCACTTCATTTGTTGACTGAAAATATTCCACCGACACGTGAGCTGACTGACCCATGAATTTATCGATCCAGCAGATCAAATTCAGGTAAATATTAAAGTGCCAGTCTTCAGAATAAAGTATTTAAGAAATTAAGGGCGATGTTTTAATAATAGTCATATTATACCTGCAACAAGAAATTGCAGCGTACGTGCTCCTTTAGCAACCGACAGGGCGTTATCCATATAATAAAACAGTTGAGAAATGTATTTTTACCTTTACGTGCTTCCGTTGTAACTAAATTTTCAAGTGTCAGTCATAAACACCTGATGATACAAATCCAGAACTAGCAGCCGTGCTCTACAGAGCCTCATTCCACGAACTTTTCTTTACGACTGACAAGATTTCCACCACATGTTGAACGACTGGTAATTACATTTTCCGATTAGGTAGTTGGAATTGAACCTAATTTTGAAAAAGTCAGTCGTAAACATATCATAAAAAAATATCTAAAATGTTTCCAAAATCGGGGGGCCCAGCGCCCTTCCGCCCCATTGAAAAAGACTGAAGGACGAAATTAGTGTCGCTCAAAGGCTACTGGTAAGACCCCCTATTGTCAGTCGTAAACTGTAAAATTTTTTGGGGCCCGTTTTCTTGACATATTTTGAACGTTGCATCAGGTGAACTGTCATATACCTACAAGCATATCAGCAGCGATAATCTAGGTTGCGTTCATATTTCTTTTTGACGTAAAATTTGATTTTGAGATTGACGTTAGACTTTTAAGAGAGAGATCAATTTGTTACCATTTTTCCTTGCATTATTGCTATAAACAGTAGTTTTAATTAAAATAATAATTTGTCTTTAGTTAATCTGAGGTGAATTAATTAAACCGTAAGTGCCTTGATCATTAGCCCTAAACCTTCACCATTAATCACCATTGGTAAGATACATTTTTTTTTTAACAGTCCAACTTGTCTGAATCCTACGGCCTCCGAACGCACGCCCTACGTGCTCTGAGCTAGTCAGGACCAGCGGCCTGAGATTTTCCGCTGGTGGTGCCCAAATTTATTCGTAAACATTTTTTTTACTAATAGTTAATGACAACTTTATTTTTAATTATTTTTATTATTTTAATTTTGATTATCTAATGTATTTATGATTCTGGAGACGGGGCCAAAAGTTAATTCTCCAATTTGTTTATTTAAAGGATCATAAATAATCATGGAGCCCAACTAAAGGGGCCATAAGGATACAGACAAGCAATTTTTATTGCATTTTTCTGATTGTTGTGACCGGATCCAGGAAACCTGTCGAGACCTGTCACCCAGTGCAGCCTCTAAGAATATTGTGCCAAACTAATTAAGTATTTTACATCCTTCTTTACACCATAGTTACCTTTTATAGCAAAATCCCTTCGCAAATATTTTCTAAATTTATAATAAATTTCAGCATTCATTAACTTCAAATTCTTTCGAGCTATTTTACAAAATCTAGGTGCCCCTCTGCCACAAAAATTTTTTTTTGCTATTTATTTGACAATAAATACTCATTTCAGCACGATAAATTACATTTTATAAGGTGTCCCCCTGGCCGATTTTTTTTAAGGATCATTAATATTAAAACGTCATTTTTTTTTGTAATAAAACCCATTTTTAAAGTGTCCCCCTGATAAAAAAATGGTACCTGTGTTCCGTCACAATAAGAAAGCACTAATAACTACGTGAAAAAAGGTTACGGTCTTGCCACGGTTAGGGATTAGCTTAATATAATTCAATCGGATAAACGAAATTATTTCATTTTTAACTTTTTACATTCAAAATTGATTCTCTCGGGTTGAATATATTTTAAATTTCATCGATAACAACATGTCTCAAAATGCGAAACAACTAACCGACGAAAGGCTGGAAGAAGACTTATCTACCACATCGACTATGCCTAATAACGAAACGGAGGCAGCAAAAGAAGAAACGAGCGGTAGATCTACTCCCACGACTCGCGAAGCAATGCCAAGTTCTACCCCAAATTATTCGCCCTCGGTCCCAGGATCGTCGAATATTGCGACATATCAGACGCAAATGGGTAAACCACAGCTGGTTTTTTCTTTTGACGGCACAGAAGCCGGTTATTATTCCAACAGGAATATTAGGCAAAACACTGTACCAGTTCATACGCCACCACAATCAATACAAGAGCGTACCACAGACGAATCTGCTCCGGCTATACCGCCCCGGCAGGCACCACAATTAAATACAGACCACAAAGCACCATCCACCGAATTAGAGCAATCTTTGAAACAAATGGCAGATGCGCTAACGGCGACGATGCGAACATTGGCCCATATGCAAACCGATAAGGTACCCAGGAGGCCTTTATCTCTGCCACTCTTCGAAGGACAAGATCATGAGGACCCGCAAATGTTCCTCGACAAACTGGAAAATTATTTTGCAATATACCACATCAACGAGGATGAAGAGAAACGGGAAATACTCGTGGAACAAACTAAAGGAAATGCTCAAAGATGGGCTACGAATTATGCATTAATCGGGGAACCCTATAGTTTGATCAAGAGGAAATTCCTAAGTAAATACAATTCCGAAGATAAAACCGCCCAAATGGTAGCCCAAATATATGGGGAGGTGCAACGTAATAATGAAAGCGTTGAGGAATTCATCCTCAAGAAAAGAAGGTTGTTTGCGAGATTCGATCCGTGCCGCCCGGAAAACGTAATAATCAGGACCATACTCCATCAGATGCGTCCTGAAATTACGATACAGTTGAGAAACCCACCGCCTCCTACAATTGAAGAATTAACTCAACGCGCTATTTACATCGAGGGAGATCTGCAAGCATGTATGCAGAATAGATCCTATCTGCCCTCTCTACCAAATTCTCGAAGTCCACAGAATCGCCCAAATCGCACTAGCAATAACTTCCCGCCGAGGAATCAAAATTCAAATCCGTCCAATTATAACAATCAACGAGATCAGCCGACGACTTGTCGAAGTGTGCAGCCACAAAATAAAAGAAGCAACGGACCCCCTTCGCCATGCCGCCATTGCGGCCAATGGCATTATCATTATCAATGCACACAGAATCCAGCTTTAAACAGCTGGAGGGCCGGTGGAGAAGAGAATCGCAATCTACCGGCCCGGGAAGGAAATCCATTTCTGAACTACTACAGGCTCGAAGCACAGAACCGATCCTCTCCTACGGCGCCGGCGATAGACAACAGTCGTGCGCCGGCAACCAACCAATAAGGTTAACAAATGTTTTATCTCCGGATCATAGCCGTAACGGAGAAGAAGAAATCAAATCATCAATGATACCGGCTATTAAATCGCTACAACACGATAGCACCCTACCCCGCATCGTGGTACAACTTCAAGGCACGCCCCTGCCAGCGCTTTTGGACACCGGCGCGGCGTGTAACTTTATTAACGCCCGACACTTGTCTAAATTAGGAAATCTATCCCCTGATAAGAAAGTCTTTTCTCTTGCATGCGGGGACACAGCTATTACCACGCAAGGAAAAGCAATTGTATCCGTGTCCCTTGGAAATTTAAACTATACTATGGAAATGCAAGCGATCGACAACCTCAATGAAGACATAATATTGGGGCACCCTTTCTTCGTACGTGAACAGGTACATCTAGATTACGAGCGCAAGTGCGTTTACATAGGAATAAATCAACGTCAGACGGTTTACTGGGAGCAGCGTCGGATCCAGCCCGACGCTAGAAGGCAAGCGGAGCTTCCTATTCCTAGCAACCATCAAGAAATCCTGAATCCAGTTCTTCAAGACTTCGAAGAAATATTTAGTAGTACGCCCAATGTTACGCTCACAAGGACGGTACAGCATAGGATCAGGCTTATCAACAACAAAATTATTCATCAGAGGGCCTATCCAATGTCCCCTCGAAAAGCAGATATCATGTATCAACAAATCACCGAAATGCTTGAAGCGGGGGTGATAGAGCCTTCGCACTCACCCTACAGTTCCTCCCCGGTAATAATAGAACGACCGGGGAAGGAACCAAGGTTTTGTGTAGATTATCGGGCCCTGAATGAAATAACGGAAACTGAGGCTTCAGGACTCCCGAAAATCTATGAAACCCTAAAGACCCTGGGAACAGCACAAGTGTTTACATTATTGGACTTAAAAAGGGGGTACTGGCAAGTACCTCTTGAAGAAGCATCACGACCATTCACTGCGTTTATGACGCCAGATGGCGCCACGTATCAATTCCGGGTGATGCCTTTCGGCCTCAAGAATGCACCTACGACTTTCCAAAACTTGATGGTTCGGGAGGTATTTCCCGGAATGATACACCAATTTGTAAAAGTCTATTTGGATGACATCCTTATTTACAGTAATAACGCAAAGGAACATGCGGTACACCTTCGCCTCGTTTTAGAGCGATTGCGGACCCATCATTTGGTGATCTCCCCAACGAAATGTCATATAGCGGAAACTGAGATAAATTACTTGGGCCACGTAATTGCAGGAAATCAAATTAAACCTCAACGACCGCATCAAGACACCATAATCAACTTCACAACCCCAGGCAGTAAGAGGCAATTGCAACAGTTCTTAGGAACTCTCAACTGGATCAGAGAGTATCTCCCAGACGTAGCCAAACTCACAGCGCCCCTAACGGTACTACTCCAAAAGGGTAAAACATTCAGATGGACATCCGAATGTGAGAGTGCGTTCAGGAACTTGCAAGAGATCATCGCCAGAGGGGGGTTAGCTTTACATCGACCAGATTTCTCGCGCAGGTTCGTCCTTCAGACTGACGCCAGTCTGATCGGTCTGGGGGCGGTCCTGTATCAAGAGAACGAAGAAGGACAGAAATTGGTAATTTCCTACAGCAGTACGGCCCTGACTGCGGCTGAGAAAAAATACCACTGTAATGAGCTGGAATGCCTTGCAGTGGTATGGGCAGTACGTAAATATCAGATCTACCTCGAAAATAGTAAGTTCCTTCTACGTACCGACAATCGCTCTCTAGTCTGGTTAAAGAAAAATCAAAATGCAAAAGCGAAGCTTACTCGCTGGAGTCTGCTGCTCCAAGAATTTGACTACACCATAGAACACTGTCCGGGCACGCAGAATCTGCTGCCCGATTATTTGAGCAGGAATCCAGCGGGCATAGAAATACATGAGCCAGACGAAGAAAAATTATCGCCTCCTCGTTTCCGAGTTAATCAAATTCAACTTAGGAAATACAATACTAACCTAAACGAAGTTAATATGGACCTTTTCCAGTACAAAGGAGCAGCTTTGGCCCATTGTGTCGCCATGGACCTCAGGATGAATAAAGGCATAGCGAAGAAATTTAAGACGAAATTCGGAAGGACTTCGGAATTACTAAGTCAGCACCCAAAGAAGGGTAAAGTATGCTCGCTAAAAGTCGATAATATGGAAATATTCTATCTGGTAACGAAGGCTAAATCATGCGGGAAACCTACGTACGAAAACTTAGGACAAACACTCAGAAACTTGGTACAGCAACTACAAGAAAAAAATATACAAGACATCGCAATGCCAAAAATAGGGTGCGGCTTAGACCAACTACATTGGAAAAGGGTCAAACAACTCATATTAGAAATATTTCATGACTCGGGTATTAAAGTAACCATCTGCACATGGAAGCCCCAAGTAATGTCATTGAACCTGATCTCCGAAGCCGATGTCATGACAATGGTCAAAGATAAGCACGCCACAAACCCTCAACTAGTAAGAGAACGTAGACGATGGTTGCAAATAAGGGACCAGGAAAATCCGAGCAATCAAGACCGTACATTCTTCGAAAAGTATGAAGTGTTGGATAACATTATCTACCAGAGGCACGCAGGCGGTAGACGCATCTTAGTACCAAAGACACTACGTAATCGAGTCATACATCAGTATCACGATCAAGAAGCGCACCCTGGCTTTGCGGAAACATTACGAAAAGTGGAATTGGCGTATCATTGGAAGGGTATCACAGGCTACATAAGGAATTATGTGAAACGATGCCGAACATGCGCGGTGGTCAAGATTAACACCGGGCAGGAGACAGCGCCAATGGCGGCCCACACTCCGACCCTCCCATTCGAAGCCCTAAGCGTGGATATCTTAGGGCCATACCCAAGAACCAGGAATAGAAATAAATACATGGTCATCATTGAAGACATTTTCACAAAGTGGATAGGGCTCTACCCTTGCGCCGAGTCAAGGACAGAGAATGTGATAAGAACACTGGAGAAGCACCTCGCTCTTTTTGGGCCACCGAGATTAATCGTCAGCGACCAAGACTCGCGATTTATAGCCCACTCGTACCTTTCCTGGTGCGAGCAGAATGCCATAGACATTCAATATTCAGCCGCCTATCATCAACAGGCAAACCCTGTTGAAAGAAGAGTACAGGAAGTAAAGAAAGTTCTCCGTACGCTGATGATAGGTGAGCCTATGAATACATGGGACGTCTACGCCCAAAAGGTCATGTCTATACTTCATAATAGGAAAAACGCAGCTACAGGCTTTCCACCATCCAGACTAGTGTTGGGGTTCGAGCTGCCCAGGGTGGGTAGCTGGAACCTGCCCGGGTACGCTGAAAATAGAGCTAGACAAATCGAGCAACGCTCCGAATTAATAGCAGACACCATCAGGAACCAAGGACGATACCAACAACACTATGTTAACGATAACCCTCCCAAACTAGTATTCCAAGAAGGAGACAAGGTACTGGTCAAGGCGCACGTAGTGGAAGGGCAACCTTTCGCGGCTAAGTGGAAGGGCCCTTACACCATTGTCCGAAAAATGACCAATACAGTATACGAGATTAACAGAGGACGACGTCTGGTTCAGATTCACTTGAACAATATGCGTCCCTACCCCCAGGGCAACCGAGCCCCTAGAGTTGAAAGGAGAACCCCAGAAGATGATCCGAGACGAAGTCCTTCCCCCGAGCCCATTGCTCATGATGTCAATAGTGATGACGAAGAAGTCCCCCTGTACCCACATGGCGAGAATTCCACTTCGGATTCTCATTCTCCTGCAGAAGAAAACGAAGCCCCTATTTTCGCGCGCAATGTGCGTCCTCTTCAATATCCCCCAGCCCATTCCATCCACAGTGAGGATGAGGAAACCCCCATGCACGCCATCTCACGTCAGTCACACTCCCTCTACAGTTTCAGTCCCCATTTCAGCCAATAGTGATGGCCAAAGCCCCCCCGCCACTGGCATGCTCCATTATTTCCCTATTACTGCTCATTCGAGCCAACACACTTCTGTAGCAGATCTAAATCAGAGAGGTAGTAACGCACTGCCACACTCTGAAATCTACCAACCCAACACATCTGACCTACCAGTACCATTTCAAGGGCGACTTAAATTCCCTAAAGGAGTAATCACGCACTCGATAGACAGCAAATCCTTGAGCGGTTGGAGCTTGGATCGATCTACGACGCTATCCCCGGAGAGGTCACCTGTTGTAGTAACAGTGAAAGCCCAAGTCCACGTTGCAGCAGATGACAGCAGAATGGCTAGTCCGGAACCATCCTCAACCCCAACCCGCTCAACTACAGAAGAGGCGCCACGCGATTGATACTCGGACCCAACGGTCAATGCGATATATTGTAAATATTGTTAGTTTTAGTTAGATTAGGGTTTAGGATATGCTTATTTAGTAGGGATATAAAAATATATTTTCTTTAATATCTTAGTAGGGTAAAATTCATGTCGTAGGCTAGAATTATATCTCGTAGATATATAATACATACATCGCAAGAAAAATAAGTGACAAACCGATCTTCAACGGAGGGGACGTGTCATATACCTACAAGCATATCAGCAGCGATAATCTAGGTTGCGTTCATATTTCTTTTTGACGTAAAATTTGATTTTGAGATTGACGTTAGACTTTTAAGAGAGAGATCAATTTGTTACCATTTTTCCTTGCATTATTGCTATAAACAGTAGTTTTAATTAAAATAATAATTTGTCTTTAGTTAATCTGAGGTGAATTAATTAAACCGTAAGTGCCTTGATCATTAGCCCTAAACCTTCACCATTAATCACCATTGGTAAGATACATTTTTTTTTAACAGTCCAACTTGTCTGAATCCTACGGCCTCCGAACGCACGCCCTACGTGCTCTGAGCTAGTCAGGACCAGCGGCCTGAGATTTTCCGCTGGTGGTGCCCAAATTTATTCGTAAACATTTTTTTTACTAATAGTTAATGACAACTTTATTTTTAATTATTTTTATTATTTTAATTTTGATTATCTAATGTATTTATGATTCTGGAGACGGGGCCAAAAGTTAATTCTCCAATTTGTTTATTTAAAGGATCATAAATAATCAGAACGCCAAGTTGTAGACGACTGACAACCGGCGAGCGTCGCTTTATTTTATTGAAAACTTTTGTTTTCCACTACCCTCAGTCGTGAACTTTCAATATTTTTAACCTATTTTTTTATAACCGTTTAGCAACTCTCCTACCCTCACTTCGCCCCAGAAAAAATGTATGGCGAGCATCGTCGACATCGATACCACGAGTTCCCATGGTCAGTGTGCGTAAACTTATGATACGTTCGAGAAGTGAATTAGACCCGTCTTGGTCTAATAGATCTTGGTTTTATGCAGCCGATGTGAATCCCAACAACATTTCAAAAAACCAGATTTACCGGATTTTTTGCGAATTTTGCCCCTTTTTTGTTTAAGATGACTGGCCTACAAGAGAAGTTGCCCCATTGATTGAATTTGGACTTACTTGGCTGTTAATCTCTGGACTGGGTTCTACAATAGGTTCTTCATACAATCCTGAAGTAGTGCCATAGATAATGTCATTGGCTTCATTACTCAAATATTCGAAAGCATCTCGTTTCTTCTTTGTTTTCGATTTCGGGTAAATCAGAATACCGGGAATTATATTATTATTGTTGATTATATTTGTCGGATAGGCATTGCCACTGGTACTTGCATCACTAGCATCTGTGAATGAAGAGTTGATTCCTCTCACTCTTTTACTTTTCGTGGTATTATTGGTTGTGCCTGTTGATCCACTAGTTGATCCTTGTGAGTGGGTCGCACTCACAGTACAAGTAGAATTGTGTTTTCCTTGAATATTATTCCTTTTATTCAACCCGGCAGTACTGGTTACATGTGAAATAGTAGTACGTCGTGGCACGTCTTTCTTTAGCCGAGAATTTTTTTTGGTAGACGCCTTATTATGGCGCAAGTTCAACAGTTCCGCAAAACTTTTCCTTAACTGCGGAACTCGGATGCTTAGTTCTTCGGCTATGCTGTTCGCTGCTTGTATTGACGATTTCCTCGTTGTAGATGTACTATATTTATTTTCAGAGACACTATTTATTCTAGGCACGCGAAAGTTCATCTCATCGGGCCTGTTGAAGTCAGCTGCAAAATTAGTTTTTGATGGTATCTTTGTAAATTGTAGCGTGTCTGTTTCCAAATTGCCTGCTGGTAGTATTTCTATCTCTTGTGATGTATCATAGTCTGCATCATGATTACTTAGTGCTGGTACATTTACCAGTACTATTAAATTTTCGGTGGCACCAAACACCAGTGAATCACTAGCAGTTGTTTCACTAGCTGTAATTATTTCACTATCTGTGGTTGTTTCACTAGTTGCTTCACTAGTCATTTCACTAGTTTCACTAATCGTTTCACTAACTGCTTCCCTAGTTGTATTTGGTGGATTTTCTTCTAGTTCAATGTGTTTATTCACCACACTACAAGCGACACACGGGGGTTCTAGTACAGATTCGCTTGAATCTGTTGTACTAAATATCTCTTCAGCTGTCCCTTCTTCTTCAGTGGCTCTGACAGTGTTAGTAGAAGTAACTGTAGCGAAAACTATGGGTACAAAGGTATATTTTTCATCGAATGTCTTATTCTTGGCAATATAGTCCATAATGCTTTTGAATTGTGGATTAATTGTATCAGCTGTTCGTCTGAGTACATGACCAGATTTCTTTCCTTTATGCTTCAAATTTATGAAAGCTGAACTACGCCTCCGACGCTTTTTGAAGTACTTTTGTAAACATTGTTTACTATCAGATGTATCCAGAATATCGGGATTAGCATAATCGGGCAACACTTCCTTCACTATGAACTCGAAAGGTTTCTGATTTTTCATTGCACCAGCATTGTTGAACATCGCATCCATAATCAAATGTTGCAATATGGGAATCTGAAGAAGTTTATTCACGGTTTCACAGTTATTACCATTGCTATTGCTTTTCCTGTCATCTTGAAAATGTTCTGTAAAAAGAGAGTATGATTACTAAAACAGTTTTTATAATAATGTCTTAAAATAACTATATGTGGTATTGAGATATAGCCGGGTCAAAAAAAGATATTGGAACGAGCTGAAAATTAGAACGCATATTGGGAACACAATTATAAATAAAACGTGAAAAGTCCCCATGGATCCCACGTCTGCAAAAAAACTTATTCAAGATCAAAGTTTGCAAACATGGGTTTTTTGAATTTTTCAGCCAAACGGTTTCGGTTTTACACTTTTCTCCCTATTGTAACGTTTATTTTCACACCCTGTGTCCTTTTTTTTTATACCGGAATAATAATGAATAGATAATAGTAAAATATATCTAAACTATCGGACATAAAAAGTGGCGCACTTAGATGTTGTCCCAAATTTGATGTTCAATAACTTTTAAACCAGCTTATCGATTTTGATAATTTTTTTTTGTTTGAACGGGCGATTCTTGTGGATGACTATTTCGTAATTGGCTTTCCATAAAAAATGTAGTTTTTAATATGTACAGCCGATTTAAAAACCGATTATGATTTTGACACGAAATTTGATTGTCGCTGTGGATTGAAATTTTATTTGTATTGAATTCTTAGGTTTGTCACGGTGTTCAATTCACAATTGGCACAATTCTTTTTTCAATATTCTCTTTTTTGAATCAATATTCACTTTTTTGAATCTCTAGCCCCTTGAGCAACGAAGATGCGACATTTTAGACGAAACGGTGTTATTAAGTTTGATATTTAACAAGGAGGCTATGGTAACGGTTAACACTGAAACGTCAAAAGATTCAGTTGAAATTCTCGTGAAAAAAAAAATCAGTTAACGTTCTAAAAGAAAATGCCAGTACAAATTAGTCCAATTCAAGTAGCTAGAGTTGTGACTTGGGTAGGAGTCAAAGATATACAGCTCATATTGTTGGTCTACCAGAAACAACTGGCCGAAGAGCGATCCAGCGCTACCGATAAACGGGCCAATACAGCAGACGTCCAGGTTCGGGTAGTTCCAGGATCCCTATCAAACAGCTGTGATCACAAACCGAAATTTAAGAAACGCACGAGGAACAGTTGTGTCAGATCGAACAATTTGTCGGAGATTCAGGAGTCTCGGTTTTATCGCAAGAAGACCTGCTATTGGAATGATTACTTCGACGACATCGAGTAGCTCGTTTGGATTTTGCTCGAATTCATCTTGTTAGGAATGAGTTGCAATGGTCTCAAGTTTTATTCACTGACGAATCAAGATTCATGTTGAGATCAGTAGGCGGGCGTCGGAGGGTTTGTAGAAGGCGTGGGGAAAGATACGAGGATGGTATGTTCAGGGAAAGGGAGAGTTTTGGCGGTGGTTCACTAATATTGTGGGGTGGAATTACCAGCGATGCCCGTACAGAATTATTTGTGTTTCCACCACGGCAATCTCTAAATGCAGTTAGATACATAGAGATCTTGAATGAACATGTTGTCAAATTTGCACCTTACATTGGCGAAGAATTCCTCTTAATGCAAGATAATGCAGCAGTGATGATAACATAATTTTTAAACGATGTCGGAATTAATCGTATACCGTGGCCCGCTAAAAGCTCTGATATGAATCCCATTGAGCATTTATGGGATGAATTGGGACAACGTGTTAGTAGACGCAACCTAGAGAATCTGAATGAATTGGGGATTGCTCTTGCAGAAGAATGGGACAATATCCTTCAAATCACTACCACAAATTTGATTGAAAGCATGCCTAGGCGTATGGAAGCTGTTATAGCAGCCAGAAGAGGAAATACTTGTACTTATTTAGTTTGTTGTTCAGTTATTTTTTAAGTTTATTGTTTTAATCATTAGTAATTACAGTCGTTTTACTAAAATGTCGAATAATTCTTTGTTTGTGATTTCTTTTTAATGTTGTTTGTACTTGTAAGTAACAATTATTTCAGCGTCCGTAATCGAAAACGCTAAATATTTCTTAAACGATGAACTTTTTAGATATTTTCAGCTCCACGGCCTCCTTGTTGAATATCAAACTTAATAACACCGTTTCATCTAAAATGTCACATCTTCGTTGCTGAAGGGGATAGAGAGGTGATTCAAAAAAGAGAATATTGAATGGAATATGAAAAAGAATGGTAAACACCGTGACCAACCTAAGAATTCAATACAAATAAAATTTCACTCCACAGCGACATTCAAATTTCGTGTCCAAATCATAATCGGTTTTTAAAGGCTGTACATATTAAAAAATACATGTTTTATGGAGAGCCAATTACAAAGGAAAATCGAGCAATTTTTCGTTAGAGCGAGAGGAAAATAGATGCATTTATTTTGGTTAAGTATAAATAATTAAAAACCTACATAATATCTGATTATCAAATTAGGTGCATTCACTAGCTATTATCATAGTGATAATTATAATATAAGTTTTTTGTCCCAAAATATTCTGATAAGCCAGTTCTGTGCGCTAGAAATTAAAATTTGCATTTTTATTATTAAAATCACATTATTTTCATTGCAAGCGCACAGAACAGATTTATAAGAAAATATTGGGACAAAGGTCTATTATAATTATCACTATGATAATAGCTAGTGAATGCACCTAATTTGATAATCAGATATTATGTAGTTTTTTAATTATTTATACTTAACCAAAATAAATGCATCTATTTGCCTCTCACTCTACAAAATCCCAGCCTTAAGAGTTTGTTGTTTAATGTAGGGTTTAAACGTTTGGACACGTGGTCGTTAAGCTATCTCAGTCAGCCGTTAGTGTCGCTTACTTTACACTCAATCAAGCTTATAACCTACAGTTTTGCATTTTAACATGAAAATACAAAGATAACGGACGATTCGACGGATAATGTTGTTCTGTTGAATACATGGTGTCGCCCGCTTGTAAATGAATAGACAAATGCTTGAAATATTACTAAAAAGAGACACTAAATTACATACGGTGTTACAAAAATACAAAAAATTATAGTAGTCTGGTTATATAGTAGTATAACAGTAGTTTGGTTTTTTTTGTTGCCGGTTTTTCTTCCTCTTCTAGTTCTTCCTCTACAGTGTCGCTCATTACAGAATACATTTTTCGTTAAAAATTAACATTACGGAATACGTTTTTCAGTTAAAAATTCGATTGATTTCATTGATAAGGTTAATAATATTCAATAATTGCAAGAGGGTGAAATTTTGATTTCCTTTGATGTTTGTTCATTATTTCCTAGTGTACCAATTCCACAGATCTTGGACTATCTTGAGGATTTACTCGAATTAAACAACTATAGAAAAGAAGTAATAGAATAATATATCTTACAAAACTTCGTATGAAACAAAATTGCTTCCGTGTCAATGACAAGTTCTATTAACAACATGAAGGAACCGCAATGGGTAACTGTTTGTCGCCTTTCATTGCTAATGTCTTCATGAGTCGATTTGAAACTGAAGCAAAAGAAGAATCCGAGTATTTTCCTAGGATTTGGCTTAGGTATGTGTATGACATTTTTACAGTGTTTGACACTAAGATTGCGGATGTAGAAAACTTCATTTCCAAATTAAATAGTCGTTTCACTTCTGTAATGTTTACATATGAACTAGGAAATAATGGAAAACTTCTATTTTTAGATGTATTAGTAATTAAAAATAGTGATAATAGGTTAGAATTTGATATATATATATATATATATATATATATATATATATATATATATATATATATATATATATATATATATATATATATATATATATATATATATATATATATATATATATATATATATATATATATATATATATATATATATATATATATATATATATATATATATATATATATATATATATATATATATATATATATATATATATATATATATATATATATATATATATATATATATATATATATATATATATATATATATATATATATATATATATATATATATATATATATATATATATATATATATATATATATATATATATATATATATATATATATATATATATATATATATATATATATATATATATATATATATATATATATATATATATATATATATATATATATATATATATATATATATATATATATATATATATATATATATATATATATATATATATATATATATATATATATATATATATATATATATATATATATATATATATATATATATATATATATATATATATATATAGAAAAGATACCAGAACGATCAGATATATCCCTAATGACTCTCACCACCGCTATCAACATAAAATGGCAAGTTTTAATTTTCTTGTCCATCGTTTACTAAGTTTCCCTCTCAGTAGTGAGAGGTTTGAAAAAGAAAAAGTATTAATTAAAGATATAGCTGTGAGTAATGGTTATCCTAGAGATATAGTTGAAAAACTAATTAGGGAAGCGTAAATTTAAGGACATACTTCGTAATTCTACGACCTTTCAAAAGGATAAAGACTCCAACATATGTATCCATCCCGTACGAACCCCGGTTTACTAGTGGTTTGAGTAAGGTCTTAAAAAACGTGGGTATAACAGCGATTCATTCATCGAGTAATAAATTACAGCAACTTTTAGACAACCCAAAGGATAAAATTGTTCCAAATGAAAGGTCTGGGATTTACGAAATTAGTTGTAATGATTGTGATCGAAAATATGTTGGACAAACGAGACGATCAATTAACACCAGATTTAAAGAGCACATGGCTCATCTAAAATATAGAAGAACAGATAAGTCTAGTGTTGCATAACATGCTTTTGACAACAATCATAGAATAGATATTAGTAATTTAAGATTAGTTAGAAATGTGACCAATAATAGACAGTTGGATGCATTTGAGAGCATATAAATTGTAAAATGTAAAAGTAGTATGAATAGCGACAAGGGACCTATACCGTATAGCCCGCTTTACACGTTGCTTAGCAACCGATCATTGAAGCGTGATTAGTCACGCGTAAATTTCACGGTGATATCATACCGTATAGCCCGCTTTACGCGTTGCTTAGCAACCGATCATTAAAGCGTGATTAGTCACGAGTAAATTTCACGGGGATATCATTAGTGACGTCACCACGAAAATAGTATAAATATGGTAGATTTTGTAGTTTAAGATTAGTTTTAATCGTCTCCGGATGATGCCAACTTGGTTGGCGAAACACACGTCGAGCGAAGTGAAAGTGTTTTGGTGTTTGTGGAAACTACTCCGAGTGCTACGCATATCGGAAGTGCATAAGGATTTCTGGAAAATGGTTTAAATGTGAATCGCGGCGAACAGGAGATTACCATGAAGATATGATAAGCGAAGTCTAAAGAAAACGAAGATAAAGAAAACGTATAGAATATACATATCGCGCATTTTTAGAACCGTCTAATAAAAGTATTTTTCTTAAGATAATAAAAAAAACCATCACAAGTACACGTAAAAACAATGTTAATAACTTGGATATTTTATTTAATTTTGTTTATTCTGCCCCCTCTAAAATGATACGCCTATGGAATTTCGTTCCCCTCGCCCCTCATGTTTCTGAGCCGTCCACTCAGGGCTGGTGAAGAATCACTCCACACTATTTCGGAACCAGGGTAGGTATAGATTAGTAATATAAAAGTTAAAAAATAGATAGAAGTTAAAAAAAGTTAAAAAATAGATAAAAGTTAAAATCATCCACAACTGAAAATTAGCTGTTGACTATTCGCTATGGAAGTCCGCAAATGGCGTTGACCTATTTTTTAAGTCACAAAAATTTTTATAACATGAATAGTTTCCGAAATAAGTGTGAAAATGAGTTTTCAACCGACATTTTTCAATATGGCGGCCGTAGCTCAACTTTAATCTTCTTGGAATTTTAGTAGATACATTATGGCCGTATTTATAGACATTTCTCAAATAGTGGAGCGGATCTAAGTTTGCAAACGGAAGTGACTTTTTGAAAAAATTTTTTTTTCAACTTGTTAATAATGTTCTTCCCTACCCCCTGGTAACTTTTTCCGGTAATTGTTGTCCACCAGGGGGCGCGCGCGGCCCTTAAAAAATTGTAAAAACAGGTTTTTTTTAGATTACGCGTAATCGAGGAGACGGATAGAAAAATGTTTTGCACAAGAAAAATATACGATACGATCCCCTCCCCTCCCTCGATACGCGTAATCTGGTTTTGGACCCGTCAAAATCGGTCCATTAGAACTGGAGATACAGCGGTTTTAAAGTTTTTGTTTTTTAGGGGGGACAAGAAAAAGGGAGTGAGCAATGGGGGTGTTGCGGGATAGGGGGTGGAACTGGGAAGCTGACTTTTTTCTCTTGTAGGTAATGGTTATCGGAAGCACGGGCCGAAATTTTTTTGAGATTTCTCAATTATGGAAGGGTTGGGAGGGCAGAGGGTGGAAAAGGTTTAAACGGGTGTATCTCCGGCCCTGATGAACCGATTTAAAAAAAAAATTAATTTTTTTTGTTTTTTATAAGGAATCGAGGACAGCTTGAAAAAAAAAACAAAACTCAAAAACACGGGCGTGGGGGGGTGAAAATAAAAACGTTATTTTTTTGTTTATTTTTTTGTTATGGGGAGGAGGTGATAAAGTTGGGCAATTGTATAAACTTTACAAAAAAAAAAATTACCGATTTCGTTCATTAGGGACGTCAGGGCGTCGAATCTAGGGTAAAGCCCTGTAGAAGGGCGAGAAGACGTCCTACGCCCTTAAGCCAGGTCTCATTCTCAAGGTGAAGGTTTCCCCTATTAATTTAAAAAAAATAATTCCCGATCGCACCAATAGTTTTCATACGTGCGCGAGTTGGGACGCTGGGAAATTTTATTTTCTCTCGCCAGTATCTCCAGCGGCAGAGAGTGGGCGTGGACTCTACCCTCTCTTCGCGCGCGGGGGATGACTGCAAGGTGAGGAGGGGAATGAAATCGGAGCTCAGGAAGGTAAGCCTGACATTAGTGACATTTTATCAAATTCTCCGACGGGTGCAGTGCCTGCAAGAAGGTTATCTCTTTAGACTGCATCATTCCGTTTGAGTGGAAAATAAATACAAAAAAAATCCCGTTGTCGCCTGTACATTAATTTACTGAAGCTGCTGTAAGTAATGCGTGTTTTTCTTGATCTATACAATAAATAGTACTTTTTTCCTTCTACTGAACAATCTTAATCTAATTTTCTCAATTTTTAATAAACGCAGATCGGGGGTGCATCACGATGCTTGCAGAAATTTTTTGTATGCAAACTTGTATGAAAATTTGGAAAACAATGACCCAGATTCATATTGGGAATATGAAAGCGAAGACGAATCAAGTGGTAGCGACGCAGAAATAGAGATTCCAACTAAGAAAGCACGCCTCGATTAGATTTAGGCGCTGCGGTTATCAGACTCGAGTCGTAATATTATGTATAAGTATATGGCCGAAAAATTGTTTATTTGTGATGTTGTATATAAATATATTATGAGAAATGTTAATTATAAATTGTGATTTATTTTTCTTTATTTCATAACCCCTCCTCCTCTTCCTTCCTGCTCTCGCTGTTACCTAAAAAAAATTCGTCATTGCCCAATTAAGCATTAACAATTGAATCCGCTTCGAAAATTCATCGTGAAGAAAAAAACAGCGTTGAAATGGACAACGAAATGAGAGAGTAAAGAAAGGAAGGAATCGCAAGGAATCTCTCTGTGTGTGAGTCGGGATAGCGCGCGGGAAGAGAGGGTAGAGTCCACGCCCACTCTTCTGCCGCTGGAGATACTGGCGAGAGAAAATAAAATTCCAACAAATTCCCAGCGTCTCAACTCGCGCGCGTATGAAAACTATTGGTGCGATCGGGATTTTTTTTTAATTAATAGGGGAAACCTTCATCTTGGGAATGAGCCCTGGCTTAATGGCGTATGACATCTCCTCGCCCTTCTACAGGGCTTTAACCTAGATTCGACGCCCTGACATCCTTAATGAACGAAATCGTTAAATTTTTTTTTTCAGTAAAGTTTATACAATTGCCCAACTTTTTCTATATAATAGGCGCCCCTCCCCTTTCCTTGCCATAACAAAAAAAATAAACAAAAAAAAATAACGTTTTTATTTTCACCCCCCACGCCCGTGTTTTTGAGTTTTGTTTTTTTTCAGGCTGTACTCGATTCCTTATAAAAAAACAAAAAAAATCCATTTTTATTTTTTTAAATCGGTTCATCAGGGCCGGAGATACACCCGCTTAACCCTTTTCCACCCTCTCCCCTCCCATCCCTTCCCCAATTGAGAAATCTCAAAAAAGTTTCGGCCTGGGCTTCCGATAACTATTACCTACAAGGAAAAAAAAAGACAGCCTCCCAATACCACCCCCTTTTCCCCAACACCCCTATTGCTCACTCCCTTTTTCTTGTCCCCCCTAAAAAACAGAAATTTTAAAACCGCTGTATCTTCGGTTCTAATGGAGCGATTTGACGGGTCCAAAACCAGATTACGCGTATCGAAGAGACCTATTTTGTTCAAAACATTTTTCTATCCGTCTCCTCGATTACGCGTGATCTAAAAAAAAACTGATTTTTACAATATTTGAAAGGCCGCGCGCGCCCCCTGGTGGACAACAATTACCGGAAAAAGTTACCAGAAGGTAACATTATGAAGGGAACAGAAGGGAACATTATGAACAAGGTGGAAAATTTTGTTTCCAAAAATGTCATTTCCGTTTGGACCGCCTTTTTTTCGTAGATCCGCTCTAAAATGCGTAGGTACTCAGATATTACCTCAAGTATCCCTTGGCTAAATAACCATTGACCGTTACTTGGATGTTTTGTTCTATAGTCCCAAGTTCGGCTATCCTAGGAATGTTTGGAAGAAATGGGGGGTTTTTAATGATTTTTAGGGACGTTTCATCTAGATGAAAGACTACACTTCAAATCACTAGCACAGTCAATCAGCACACGGTATTTCAGTCAGCTGTGTAATATTTAACGTCATATGTTCATTCGATAATTCGATATTCGATATTCCGAAGCTCTCAACGTGTTTTCATTTTTTGTGATGGAAAAAACAAAGGCGTTCACAGAAGGGGGTAAATGACTTTGCAGCCTTAGTGAGAGACCAAGGTGCTGCCATTGAATGCAATAACACACTGCAAAACGGTTATAAACTTTGATAACCAATCCAGAAAACTGCACTGATGCTCTCCGTGTCATATATCAAATTGACGGATTGTATTCGATGATCATCCCTCAATAGAGGTGATGAGCTCCCTTGAACATCGCTTGACTAATGCTAATACTGGCTTGTACTCAAGGAACGTCTATAGAACACAATTTTACGATGAGGAACCCTCGGAAAGGGAGATATACTCAAGGTGCGACTATAAATACCAGCATTATTTGTCGGGAGCTAAATACTATATGTGTACTAAACCTCTTGATTGTGAGAGTTTTTCAAACTGATTGTGAAATTTTGGGCTAAAATGACTACACTACACTAGTCATTGGACGAATTTGGAAGTAAAAATAATAATAACATACCATCCTCTGTGTTAGTTTCCTTGTTAGAATAAATTTCATTTTCTTTTGTGACAGGTTTATGCACATTTTCATGTTCTTGATAGTCTTTACGGTTATCCTTGTTTTTGTATCCTTCATTATAATAATTAGAACTTTCCAACGTTTCTTGCGGATCTTCTTCCAGATTCTTTTCTTTGACAATGAAATAGCCCTGCTGTGAAGGTCGTTCGTTCACTACGTATACACGTGGCTCTTCAAGCAACTCTGGTTTTAAGAGTTTATTATGTAATCTCTGCTGGGTTGGATTTTTTTTATTTTTATTTGCTATATCGTTGAATTCGGAGATTTTGTCTAAATTATACATATCCGACTGTCTATTTTTAATATCGTGGATTTTAGACCTTAAACGGGACTTAAATGGTAATTCTTTTGTACTTCCATAACTACGACTACCTAGTTCAGGCTTAACTGCCGCAATAGCATGCGTATCTGATGTACGTTTATTTAGGTTCATATGACCATTATCGTTTTCCTTTTCAATTATATCAGCAAAGTCAGCTACCTCAGTAAAATAATAATTTGTAGAACTATCAGATAAACTAGCGGCGTATATTATATCTCCTATAATGATGATCAACGCTAGCAAACTATAAAAATAAAAGCTATGTATGTTTCGCATTTTTATAAATACACTTTAACTTACAATTTTAATCCATGCAAATGCATCGAAATTTGTCATCGGGTGTCATAAAAATGTGCATTGTGTTCAAAACAATACACTGGAAAATATATCCATATATTCTATAAAATTGTTATTGAAAACTGTCAGGTAAAAGTCAAAAATATGCACAAGATTGCGATTATCTACGTACTAGATTGTAATTCGGTAGATATATAAACAAACGTTAAAAAATAATTATAGCTGTATTTAAAATATAGTCCAAGCAATTAAGTCAAAATCAATACAAAAAATCGCTAAATTTGAAAAAATATGATGTACCTATGTATACTATGTATACATCAGGATATGTATAGGGTTTGTATACCCAAGTTTGCAACTCACAAAAAGTTGTTGAAATATTTTTACACACCAAAAAGCTCAATATTTTTGAAGTTGTCTCAGATTCTGCTCTATATCTCCTAATCCATTCATTTTTCGTCGAAAGCTAGTCTATACGTTTTTAAAGAGCATGAAATTTGTGACAAATTAGGCCCAATCGGAGCTCAATTGGTTACCAAATTACGGCACTTTGATTATAGGCCAGTTTTTCTAAAGATTGAAAATTTTAGTATTAGATGTTCTTTGGACTGAAACTGCGTCGAAACCGTTGATCCTACGAGTAGAACTTGTAGAAATAATTTCTAGGCAATTTCAGGAGCTTTAAATTAAGCGCAAACGGGGTCTGTAAGCCTCGTAGTTTTCTCAAAATCTCAAAAAAAACATAAATATAAGGTAAAATCGCACTTTTCCAGAAATGTACCTAACCCCTTTTTTTGAATGAAGTGAGATTTAAACATGCAAGACGTGTTGATCATATAGGAGTTATGTCAAGTTACAGTTCGTACAATATGTATGTATAGTTGAACGACCGGCAACCCTGACTTACACAATGTTTTTCATTGGCGTAGACATTTTTTTTTCTTAGGGAGGTGAAAGTAGAAGGTTTTCATATGCATATTTTCAACATCACAGCTGATATTGAATGCAAGTTTCCACACCATTCATGAAGTATTTCTTTCAGCGCCTTACCATTTTTTAGTGGGTGGTTCGCCAGTAGCCATATTTCCTACAAGTAACAAAAATAAATATGTACAAAACAGCTAAGTAGTCGAGAAAAATAAAACGGAAAAATAAAATAAATATACTTGCAATACCTGCAATTGAAATACAGTCATATTTATTGTGCAAGTAGGTACCTACCTAATCTACCAAATCGTTAACACTCAACAAAGACAAAGATTATTAAAAGACAAGCTTTGACAAAGATCAGAGCTTGTTTGTTAATAGGTACCTACATAACTAAACCGAGACTAAATTCAACACATTTTTAAAAATCATTACAAATGCAATACATACCTACCTACCAGCTTCTCATCGCAAAGCGATGTCCAATACACACACTTTTTACAGCCAATCAAAATTAGAAACTGACCTTGAGGTATTTTACAGTCATTGAAAATTTTCCTTTCTTTTGTGGCTAGGTATGTACACGGTTATAATTTTATAAACAGTCTTTAGAACTTTTAATTTTGCCCACTGATGTAAATTATTAATTTGTGGTCTAGGATCATAGATACCTACATAAAAATAAAGTCAATGGACAATAGGCACCTACTTATGTAATAAACCAGAGAGCGTTTTCAGTTTTGTAAATCCCAATAAAAAACCTTAACTTATATCGTTGCATTTAGCATTTATAACCTAGCGGCCTCAAGCACTGGAATATTTTGTGGATAAAATTATTTGAGAAATGTCTTAAGTGGAGGATGTAATAGGTACCTACCTACCTCAGTACACGTCAGTACCTACTTCGAGCAGCCCATAAATCAACTTTTTTTTTGTTAAAGTCGGCTCTGCTCTAACACCTACTATCCATTTTTGCAGTCAAATAATATTTTCCTTAAATGTCTGCTAACCGCCATACTCTTTTATTTCAATTCTCGTAGCGATTTATACCTACATAGGTAGGTATATAAATAATATATTAGCAATTCCCGCGAACACGCCACTGTAAGATATGCGAACCTGATCCTATTCGATCCGAGAATCCGATCCCCATCCGAGAGATACGATTCCAATAAGTTAAAAAGAGATATACTGCTCGAATATTCGTTATTGGAGAGGTCGTGGATCGGCGTTGCCGCTTTTAACTATAAAATAGATGTTTACGTAATTATCATATTTAAAGTAGACGAAAATAAATGTAAAAACGTAACATCTTGGCCTATAATATATTATTGTGTGCACAATTATTATTTAATAACATTCATAAATAATATATACAACTTTAATATAGTATTGTGGAATTTGATATTTTAATTTAATACTGAGAAAATGGAGAATTACATGTGGGAACTGCGCGGTATCTTATATGGGGTCAGTTAACTATACATACATATTGAATGAACTGTACATAAGCTACATATTTAACCACTATGGGAGAAATGTGTGTGTAGTCTTTGACGGGTATCCTGAAGATGGCACCCAAAATAGCACCAAATTTGCAGGATGATCACGACGAAATCCTGCAGCATCAGCGGAAATTGTGTTTGAAGCATCGTCATCCGTCATCACAGTCCCCTAACAGAAGATGCTCTCGAATTACAAACAAAAGGTTCGTCTCATTGAGCAACTCTGTTCTGCTTTTGCTCTCGAGGGGATTTGGACAAAAATATCAAAAGAAGACGCAGAACGCGATGTTGTCGTAACTGCTCTGCAAAAAAGTACCTCCAATGACCACGTCGTCATAGGTATAGGTAAGGGATAGGTAAGGCGGGTTGTGTCCAATTCTCCACCAGCTCATTCAACCAAGGGGAAGTGGAGCTACAACCTGGATTTGAACTTTTCATCCACGATTTATTGGGTGCGACACCACCTCTCAAAATTGGTTGGGGGTGGAGGAAGACACCAACTCGGGTTGAGAATTCACCTAGTCTGTACTCATCCCCATTACCAGTTGGCAAGCTTCTGCCCCCGCAGGGCCCCCGCAGGGGAAAACAGGGCTCAGATGTTTTGTGATGTGTCCTACCTGCTCTGGGGAAACGTGCCAAAACGCTGCCCTTAACATCATTGAAGAGGACGACGATGACGAGCCTCAAGACAACCCTGACGAGCCACCAAAACTGGAGTAGGGTAGGATAGGGGACGAAGACCTACCTATCGAAGAGAGCAACCCAAGTGGCGGCCCAGGGCCATCAAAAACAAGTCGACGAGTTTGACTATATGTCTAATTTGATTGACTGATTGATTTGGTTCCTATACTTTTGATTACATATATGTTTATATTACAATACATTTCATCGCTTTTTTAAATGATTTCATGCCTTCTTTTTCATTACCAAACCAAACAACAAACAATAGGGAAGGTTATTGAACATTTCCGGAAAAATGCGATTTTACCTTATATGGGTTTATTTCAGCTTTTGAGGGAACTGTAAGGCTTACAGACCCCGTTTGCGCTTAATTTAAAGCTACTTAAATTGCCTACAAATTATATTCTAAAAGTTCTACACGTATGCTTATTTGTTTAGTCGCAGTTTCGGTCCGAAGAAGGACTAAAACTAAAATTTTTAATTTTTGGAAAAACTGTCCTCATTTAAAAGTGCCGTAATTCGGTAACCAATTGATCTACAGAGCTCCGGTTGGTCTTAATTTGTGACAAATTTAATGTTTTTAAAAAATATATAGAATAGCTTTCGACGAAAAATGCATGGATTAGGAGATATAGAGCAGAATCTGTAATAAGTCCAAAAATTTCGCGGTTTTTGGTGTGTAAAAATTTTTCCACAAAATTTTGAGAGTTGCAGACTTGTATACATGGGTTCAAAAAACTCTATATAAAATACTAAAAAATCAAAGATACATCATGTTTTGTTAATTTATTGTTGATTTTGACCGGCCTAAATGGGCGGTTTCTATTCGCAAAAGGTGGGAAAGAAATAAAATTTGGTCGGATGGTAGACATAGCACACCTGAGTTTGCGACCTCGAGGGGTTGCCGATCGAGGGGTTGGGGAGTGGAAACTCTGGAGTTAGCGCAGAAATAGCGCCGTTTTGATAAGGGATATCGAAAAAAAGTGCAAATAAAATACGTAGATAACAAAATTGTGCACAATTCTTGATTCAGTCCTTAATTCTTTGCCTGCGACAAATAGTTTCCGCTCTACGGCGCGCCAAAGTTGGGGGTTGAATTGCAATTTTCAACAAAATCAGAATTTCGTCGCGGATTAAGATGAAGATCGCTATCAAACAATTCTGTATTTTTTTTCTGAAAAAGTAATCCTGAGTCTACAGATGACCGATTTGATACATTTGGTTGTGTATATAAAATATATGATTTTTGAAGGGCTCCCCTATATAGTCCGATATGGGTATTTTTTAATTATCATTATCTATAGTCAATATTTCCTTATTATTGTCGACCTAGGTGGCAATTTTTTTATTTTTTTCATACATAATTCATACAAGAAACATTTACATAAACTTTATTCATACAAGAAAATATAATTTTCAACTCATTTCCATACCAACCTTTGAGGTTGATTTGATTGGTGCGTTTAGGTAGATCACGGTCGATATCTGGGTTTATTTCACTTTGAGTCGCTTGTGATATTGTCAAACTGACGCACCTTCGTTGTCATCATCCTCAGAGTTCTGAGCCAGAAACGGAAAACTCGGCGTTGTCTGTTTGGTCCTGTATTTAATCGGGAACGTTATCTGCATCTTCTATATTGTCGTCGTTTAATGCAATCTGGCAGAGAATGGTTCCATAGGACGTCCCAGTACAGTGTAAACACAGAACCGAATATTTTAATCCTGCTTTACCATAACCACAAGCAGTTCCACAACCTTTCGGGCATCTGCACGAGATGCTCTTAAGTAAAACCTCTGGAGCTGGTTCCTTTGTGATCCGTATTGCGATCAGTCCTGTGGATGTACTTCGCCATCCATAATCTACTGGAGGTTTCTTAATTCCCCGCCAGCTCTGTACTTCACCATAAATACCTACGCAATGATTGATGATGGCACGCATCGGATGTTGGTGGCAGCGTCCCGAGACTGAATGAATTTTTGGAGACTTCCCGTACAAAGTTCATATACCGCAGTCCATCTAACGTTATTCGCTTCCAGCACTAGTTCTAGTTGGGAGTTTCAAGTGTGCGGATGTGTTTGTGTAGTAGCAGACGGTCTGACCAGAAACTACCTGAGATGGCGATTAGACCCTAATTAAGGGAATTATTACCTGAAGCGAACAACAAAGTTTATCAGACAGCACTAACAACTGCCGAGTATACAATACTTATAAACCTCATTTAATACTTCACCCACAGTCAAAACAACATTTTACTAGTAACGCAGTTCCACAAACTTCATAATACCCATTTAGAATAATTTTTCTACACAAAGAAATCCATATTTTTTGACCAAATATTACGAAATCTCTGACCCAGCCAAATATTACGAAATCAACAATTTCCACAACAAAATGAATCACAAAGTCTAGTAAACCGTTTTAAACCCGAACCGATGGATACATCTTCTAGTAATAGTAAACTACCACAACAAAAACCATTTGTAATAAATCAATTATTTGCTTATGATATAAACGAGTTAGAAAATTATTTTGAAAATCAAAATTACGAATATTACCCACAATATGCCAAAAATTATTTTGAGACAAATGATATAGCCGAAACAAATAATATAAATATATATATAAATATATATATATATATATATATATATATATATATATATATATATATATATATATATATATATATATATATATATATATATATATATATATATATATATATATATATATATATATATATATATATATATATATATATATATATATATATATATATATATATATATATATATATAGTCATATAAATCCCTATTAAAATACTTATGAATTAAACAATTTTGAAGAATGCAGTATTCCAGAAATATTAGTATAGCCACCGATACAAAAGGATACTAAAAATAAGGCTTGACCAGAAGACACTAATGTAAATTTTCCTCAGGACACTTTAACAACCAATGTGACTTAATAAATTTAAATATTATAAAATCTAATGTACCATATATATTTATACCAGAATTAAATGCAAACTTATTGATAGATACAGGATAGATACAGGATAGATAGTCGTATGGATCCAGAATTAGCATACAAATTTTACAATAGGTATATTTTTAAAGAAGACTGCTCATAATATAATCTATCACGACGAAGTAACGTCAATACCTATCTTTAAAATTCCACAAACGCATAAATTTAATCTATCCAAATTTAGTGACAAATACGATGGATTAATTATTGGCATCGATTTCTTAAAACAAATCAAAGCAAAAGTAAACATAGATTTAAAATTAATGACAACACCTAATAGCAAAATTTTTATTATTTATTAGACAGAAGAATTAACAAAATTCAAAATTAATCTTAAACTTCACAACTACACACTTACAATACCCCCAAGATTGATAAGATTTGTGAAAATACCAGTTAATAAAAAGAAAAATATAGGACTTTTTAAGTTACATAAATTTTGAAAATTAATTAGAATCACCTCTTACTATAGTAAACAATAATAATCATTTTGATATCACCAGTATAATAAATTTAAGCACAGAAACTTTAAAGTTTGAAATCAAAGAACCTTCTGACATAGAAATATTGAATACTAACGAATTACATTCTAGGGAAAAAATGGAAACAGATTTTGACGAAATTAATCAACCTCAAGATCTTCAAAATATGATCCTGAGGTTGATCAAATTTAAATAACTTTCATTTAGACCATAGCTACTTAGAAGAAAAATATCACGCTGATATAAAATTTCAAATAAATGATATTTTGGAATTAAATATAATTCAACATATTCGTTCGTCCTGGATAAATCCAATTATTTATGCAAAAGGAAAACGAAATACCGATGCAGATGCACTTGCTAGAATTAAATTAAATGTGTATGAAAATGAGTCAGTAATAAATAATCCAGACGATTTTACCAAGACTCATTGTTAACATTACATAAGATAGAAGAAAATAATGATGACGATTTAAATAACTATGTACTTATTACAAAATCACATATACGAATATTAAATTACGTGAACTACATTCAAAATTAACGTCATCGAACTAACAACGCCTTAAGCTTGAGCAATTCTACTATGATATCAAGTAAAAAAGACGAAAATTAAATACTAACGCTGATGCTTTATCTAGAATAACTATTAATGCTTTAGAAAACGAATCTACAATAAATAATTCAGGTGAAGCAAACGCAGAAATTCTTGAATACCAGAGAAACATTTCAGAAAATCCTATACGAGACGATCCTCCTCAATCTACTAGCCGCGATACGGAAATACAAAATATAACAGTCAAAATTCAAGAGAAAGGTAATGAAGAATTAATTTTGCAGTTTTTAAAATATTACACAGTTTCTAACAAAGTGTAACAAAGTGTAACAAAGCGTAACAAAGTTTCTAACAAATTGTATGCACTTTCATTCAGATCTTCTATACAAAAACTTTAATAAACTGTTTCATGAGAATGTGTTTTTAGAGCTGCGATATTAGCTGAATATTTGTGACCTTTTAAACGTTCTTCAAGAAGTTGCATTGTTTAACCAATGTAGACTTCATCACATTGTTTACATGAAATTTCGTATATATAGTGTGTAGTTTTTTCCAGTGGATTTTTGTATTTTAATGTTGTGTAAGGGAATTTCAAGTTGTTTGTATTTTTGTGTGCGGTGTCAATATCATATGTTTTTAAAATGTTTAAAATATTTTCTGATTACCATATATACCACAAATATATGGTAAGGCAATATATTTTTTATGAGTACTAGTTGCATCGATTAGTGGTGGCTGAGAATTGTAGTATTTGTGAATTCTGTTTTTGAAAATTTTGTTGATTAATGAATAAGGATAGTTATTATTTATTAAAACATTTTTTTCTATTTCTATACATTCTTTTCTAAAAATGGCAGACGTTAGTTTTATTGATCTGTCTGCAATACCAATTATTACAGTTTTTTTATGGTTGTAACGGTTTTTTGAGCTGAAATTAGTATATCTACCAGACCATGTTGTTTTTGTATTACATTTTGTTAATATTTCAGTTTTATTATTTCTAAGAATTAAGTCTAAGAAATTTATTGTATTTTCTGATTCGTTTTCAATTGTAAATTGTATTTTTAGATGGTAACTATTAAATTTATTTAGGAGAGAATTTTTATATTCAGTTGGAAATACTGTTATGCAATGATGATTGCATCATAACGTTTGAAAAATGGTATTTTATAGTTTAATGTTGGAATTATGTTTTTTTCTAAATCTTCTAGTACTAATTCTGCGATTGTACTGGATATTCGTGAACCAAGCACAGCCATATGCTTGTTTGTAATACGTATTAATGCATTGAAAAAATGTGCAATTTAATGTGAGTTCTAAGGCATATAAGAACTCTTTTATTGGTAAAGAAGTATAATTTTTTATTTCGTTCCAACGTTTATTTGTTTTATTTTTTACCAAGTCTATTGGTATATTGGTATATAGTGAAATTACATCTAAAGAGAAGAGTTTTTCTTGTGTTATTAAATTTTATTGTACAATAAATGTATTGAATGTCCAAGAGTCCTTTATATAGGTAAAGGTTTGTTTTTCTAACAACATTGTTTAGAATATTTGAACAAATTTCGCTAAATTACAAAATGGACTTCGAACATATGAAACGATAGGTCTTAATGGAATATATTTGATTTATGTAGTTTTGGTAAACCATCAAATTTCAGGGCAAGAGAATTATTAATTTTTAAAATATTAGCTATATCTTTTGTGATTATATTTATATACTATATATTTTTTAGATTCTAATTTTTTTAATAAGTTATTATTTTCAGTTTGATATTTTTTTGTTGGTTTATTTCTCGAACGTTCCCAAGCAGCATGGTGACGTCATTATTACGTTCTTTTAAGGTGATTTTAGGTCTAAGACGTCAAGTGACCAATATGAGGCCGAACATATGACGTCATTTCTATGTCGTCTTTAAAACGTCACTTTTTTCTCGTCATTCAGACGTACCTTTTTAGTCTAACGTTACTAATCCTTAGGACGTCATGAATTTGACGTCAACTTGACGTCATATTATCGACGATTATTTTTCCTCCCTTTCGTTATACTTATTTCTTATTTGTCTACAGTAATTAATATTATGTTAAGTTTGAGACATTTCAAAATTTAAAACATAAAGGGCATCACAGCCAAATTTTTAGAATTTTTTCAAAAAATTTTGAAAAATTTGTTTGAATTTTTTCAAAAAATTAAAAAAATTTGGTTGTGACTTTTTCTCGTCATTTTGACGTCTCTCTTGTAGTTCTTTTAACTACAGAATTAGAATAGAATTTTATATCCTGGAAATAAGACCCAGAAGCAATTTATTTTTTTAAATTTTTCAAAATTTTTTGAAAAATTACAAATTTTTTCAAAATTTCAAAAATTTTGGAAAAAATTCAGAAAATTTTTTCAAAACTTCAAAGGCCTTTAACTATTTTTTTTTACTTGTGGCATATAGCATTATTACAATAAGTTAATAGCATATACCATTATTACAATAATCAGTTAATGACGTCATTTAAACGTCAGTTAATGACGTCGTTTAAACGTCCAATAAACGTCATTTGGCTGTGACTTTTTCTCGTCATTTTGTCGTCTCTCTTGTGGTTCTTTTAACGTATTTATGTCATAAAAACTGACGAAATAAATACGTCATAATAACGACACCATGCTGCCTGGGTTGATATGTTGTATTATCATTTAGCATATGATTATTTTTTTCTTTGTAATCACTTGTGTTCATGATTATAGTTTTGTTTGATTTATCTGGTTTGAGAATAGTAATTTGACGGTTAATTTTTAAAAATTGTTGAGTATCCTTTATTTGTTTTTCTAATTTTTTTGTCGATTTGTTTTATTATTTGATTTCTTTTTAAAATTATATAGGTATTAAGTACATTATTAATTTTTGATCTAATTTTATTTTTTATAATATTTGGTTTAGTTTCTATTATATTTTCAATATTGCATTTTGTTGGTATTTATGCAAAAGATTGGACCTAGACTTAATATTTCATAAATGTTATTTGGGATTATTGTATTTGAAATATGTTCAACCCAATTTTCAATATTATTATTTTGTTCATTATTATAGAAATTTTATTTTTGTTCCATTTTATAAATTTTTGTGTGTTGTTCCTTTTTATAATTTAGAAAGTTTCTCCATTTTTTATGAAATTGATTTAAAAATTTATATATTACATTTTGAGGAGTAAGTGAAACTAATATTTGATAGATATTGTTTAATTTTAGATTTAATGAATTTAAATATTTGATGCAATCTGTTATTAATAATAGATTTATTAAAGAGTAATTGGATTTACTTACTTTGGAAACGAATTTCCTCTCTATATATTAACTTTAAAATGTGATATGTTTGAAATTGAATCTCATAAATTGAGGTGTTAGTTGTTTGTGTTTACATTTTAATAGGAAAATTATTCTGTTTCTCGTTGAATTTAATTATGAATTAGTGTTCATATAATTCCTCGCATGTTCCTGTATTGTAGTTGTAAATTGTAGTTGTACATTGTAGTTGTACATTGTAGTAGTACATTGTACAGTTCTGTATTGTAGTTGCATTTCACATGCTTTAATAAATTCGCTTCCAACACAAGTTAATATATTTTTAAAACATTTAAAACATCCTCTTTCGAAAATTTAAGTAAAGTACACTAGCGGCCATTTGAAAGTGCACGATTTTTTTTGATATTGTAATGTGATCTTTTTATATTTCATTTTGACACTTATTTGAAACTGCAAACAAATGTCAGTAATTAATTCCGTAATTTACAAACCACTTTATTAGTTTTCAAGTTTTAAAATGCCGCGGTTAAATGAACCTGAAAAATGCGAGCCGTTACATTGCTTGAAAATGATTAGTCATTACAGTCAGTTGCAGATGAGTTAAATGTGAGTAAGAGTTGTATATTCAAACTCAATCAAAAATGGAATGCAGTAGGAAACGTTCGCTACGTCCACGGCGGAGGGCGTCGTAAAATAAGCACTATGGAGCAAGACAACCTCTTCCTAGACCATCTTAGAACGAATCCCTTTGAAACAGAAGTGACGGCCTGTTTCGAAACGGAGTTTCCTGGATTCTGAGGTCTGCAAGGCGGCGGGTGAAGAGTTCAGAGTTACGAAATTATGCGGCAGCAAAGAAGGTATTTTTGGAGCCAAGGCATAGAGAACAACGTCTTAATTTTGCGAACCAGTTTGTCGGTAGGCCCGACGACTTTTTGAATAATGTCATATTTTCCGACGAAATTCTTTCAGTCATGTCATGTTGGTTCCATCCGCGTCTACCGACCTCAGAATTCGAGGAATGATGAGAGGTATATTAAACCTACCGACCGGAGTGGACGTTTTTCCATCAATGTTTGGTCATGGATAAGTTCCCTACGTCCCCCCGGTGTTTGCTGGAGGATAGGAGAGCGCCTTACCGGACAGAGTTACATATGCATATTGGACAATATTATGCTGCCGTCCGTCATTATGTTGTATCCTCAGAATTTTAGTTTCCAGCAAGATAATTGCTCAATTCATACATCAAGAATTGTAACTAACTGGATTAATGAACACAACATAAACGTGCTACCTTGGCCCTCAAAGTCGCCCAACCTAAACCCAATTGAAAATGCATGGTCGATGATTGTTAAGAATATTTTTAATAGACCTGGTAATAGACATTTCCGCCCAGCAAATGCCGAAAAATTGTGGGGAGCGATTGAAAATACTTGGGACAATATCAACGTAGATTAACGAGGACACTTGTTTCATCAATGAGACGTCGATTGCAAGGTGTAATAGACTCAAATGGCGCCTGGACGAAATATTAATTTTATACAGACCTACTCGCGTTGGAGTTTTGTAGTTTTAAGTTACTTAATTTTTATAATTTAGTTTATTTTGAACATTTTTGGGACGTTCTTTGTTAATTTGGAATTTTTTTGATAAAATAATAATACACTTTAATTTTGATAAGTAATAATTAGACAATTGTGAATGTCATAATGACACATCACATGAACCTCAAATTTCAAAGTCAGTTTTACAAAGACCATATATAACGAAATCTGATATAAGAGTGCACTTTCAAATGGCCGCCAGTATACCTACTAAATTATTGTAATTAATTTATAATTTCTTCCACGTATGACCGACTTAGGTGTCGTCCTAGGGTTAAATTACTTGATTAGAAGTATGGCCTGCACCCGTCATTTTGAGATTTTGATACTGTTAGTTAACTAGTTAGGCGGGGTGTAACTAACCTAGAATTAAAATTTTACAATAAATATCAATAATTATAGCGAAACTAGTTAATGAATTGAGCTCTAAGTTAAATAATAGTCAGTAATCCCTCCCCTTAACGCTCTTGACTTCAAAAGAGAGAAAGTAAATACCATCAGTAAGCAGTAAAAGTCATTTTATCAGGAAAGTTACAATTAAACCTAAGTTACTATTGCAAAACATATTAAACAGGACTTATCGCTAATAATTGTGTAGAAAATCAAAATCCTAAACATGATAATGACATTTGTATTTTTTTTCACTTTTCCAATCTACTCTGTTGATATTATCAATTACCCTGTACATTTGTTTAAGGACACAATGGCACAGCACCTACATGTGCTGCCATCGTATGTTTATTTTATTTTGGCATTTGATGAAATCTAAAAGCCACATAAATTGGAACAACTTCAGTTACGTTTTAATCATTGTTTAAATTAGTACCTAACATCAATAATATTGTCATTAATAACATCAACAGCATCGCTCTTCCTTAAGCCCTCATTGCTGCTTGACATCGTTTTGACATTCTCCCTATAATACTCCCAATAATTCAATAAGTCCTTACGCAGTTCCTCGGTCTGAGTCAACTGCTTTGGAATCTCCTAAAAAAATAAGTTACTTTATAAACATGTAATTAGCAATGCAATCAACTATTAACCGTAATTTCATTAGGGCGTTCGCAATCCAAGTCCTTACGCAGTTTCTCGGTCTGAGTCAACTGCTTTTGAATCTCCTAAAAAATATATGATACTTTATAAACATGTAATTAGCAATGTAATAATCTATTAACCGTAATTTCGTTGAGGCGTTTGCAATCAAAGTACCATTTAGCTTCCATATTCTTACATGTAGCAAAACTAAGTACGGATAGAGGAAGAGGATGCGGGTCTATCCATGACAGCAATGGTATTTCTTCACCTTCTTTACCAAGTTCAATTTTTCCCTCTGAAAAGTGTCATGGGTAATTCATTGATAATGTAATTTGGTTCTACGCCTTTCTACTGTAGGTACTGAATTTAAAATTTGTTGTCATTAATTTGTCAGTAATTTGAATATCTATCAAAAGTTTATCATTATTTACTTAGGGGCTTTTTCTTTCTGATATTACATAATTGTATACATTGTAGTACATGCTTCTTTTACTACTCCGAGCAAAAGGTTCAAAGAAAGCTTTTAAAAGCCGATCTAAAAGAAATACTCGTAAAAGAAGTCACAGTAGGTCATCTAGCAGTAGTGAGCCGGAAAATAATAACAAATTGGCAAAGCGTTTAAAGAGATTGGAGAAAGAATTACTCAGACGACGTTCTTCACCACCTCGACTAAGCAGTCACCATGTGAGCCGACAGCGTCATCGTTCTCGCTCTCCCACTGACAGCCGCCGCTGTTCTCGCACGCCATGTCGCCACAGCACCCAACGACCGCGCGCACGGTCGACATCATCTGCGTTCGGTTGGACCGAATACGTTCTCCCGATGCGGGGTTGCCACTTGGAGTGGAAAATCCCTCTCCGCAGGAAATTGGAAGCGATGCTCGTAGCAATGCTTTGGAGAGAAATGTAGACGCTTGCAGCATTATTACAAATGCCTTTGATGCTGACGGTCTAGTGATTCACAACGATGTGTCATTGCCGAAAAACATTCTGAAAATTCTAGGTGAAGATCCAGAAAAATCTATGAATGAGGTTACACTACATGACCAGTTAGTCGTTAGATGGAATTCTATATTACAAAATGGACCTAAAAAAGAGGATTGTTTAGAAATTTTAATCAAATTTACCATTCCTAAGAATTTACCCCAACTTAGCCCCACCAAAGTTAAACCCAGAACTCTCTGCGGCTTACAAAAACAATTTTGACGATTATTAATTGCAAGAGCTGCCATATTATAAAGTTTGCGCAACTCATTGGTTTATTAACTGCCGCATGCCCGGCGGTAAAATACGGCTGGTTATATACTAAAATTTTAGAGAAAGCTAAATATCATGCACTACTCTCAAATCACCAATATTATAATGCAAAAATGTACCTACCGAAAGAAACAAAAATCGATTTAAAATGGTGGCTTTCCAAAAAATGACAATTTAAAAAAATGACCTCAGAAAAGATTTTTTCAATCTAGAAATTCTTACTGATTTTATCGGCGAGTTTATCCGCCTGGGGAGTTTTTTATAGGGAAAAAACTACTTTTGGATGGTGGACAATGGCTGATACAGATAATTACATAAATTATTTGGAGCTGCAAGCCATTTTTTACTGACTAAAATGCTTCGCTAATAAGTTGTCAGACTGCAATATTTTAATTCGTATAGATAACACTACCGCCTTACCATATGTTAATAGAATGGGAAGCATTAGATTTCCGAAATTAAATTCCTTAACCAGGAAAATTTGGCAATGGTGCGAAGCCAAATATATTTGGATTTTCGCAACATACATTCCTTCTGGGCCCTTATTCTTGAAGTTGTAGGAATAGAAAGATTGAGAGAAAAGTGGGCGTGGTTTTCTTAAAAATGCGGGAACCGTATTCTTCAAAGATAGGAATGTTCACATTTTACGTTTTTCGAGAAAAAAACTTCTACTAGTCTTTTGTAGTAGAACTGTCACAATTTTGAGAGAAGCAGATGATTTAATGATTACCTCTTATTTGCGTGTGGTTGCATTAATATCAAATAATTTCATATAGAATGGAACCAGAGGAAGCATTAATTGTTAATCAAATAATCTTATTAATTTTATTTGATAAACTAATAATTTAATCAAATAAAGAAGTCCAAACAGGGCAGTTCGTTGTGGTTTTCCAAAAACTCAAATCAATTCCTTTTGGGTTATTAGGGGCCAAGCGATGTTTCTCCATATTTTATGACATTTACAAATCATAAAATATATAACAGCAATCACAGACGATGATTAAAATTATTCAGTCACGATATTTAAGAAACATTATTGTTATTTAACACCTCCAGTTACATATTAAACTAACAGAACCGACACCAGTCACCATACCCGCGTTGTACGTTGTATGTTATATGTTCTAAGCACAGACAACTACAACTGTTTTTGTCTAGGGTTGTAAAATAAAGGTACATAACCTCAAAGGTAGGCATAATGTACTGCAAAAGTAGATAAAAATGACAGGAGTGATCTGACAACCTAGCTCTGTAGAAATCCATGTGACATCCCTTCCATATCACTACATTCAAGAATACGGAAAATATGTTGTGTGAGAAAAACCAAAGGATGTGTAAAATTTATTCTCTCGGGTGATCGTTCATTTCCTATGACTTCAAGAATAAGCGCCCTGGTGATAACTGGCAGGCTGACTAAGCTTCTCATACTTTACAAGCCGAGACGGAATGGACTCTGAATTGCATTTTTTTCACAAATATTGTAGATCATTAAGGTGCGCCCGAAATATACCTTTTTGCCTCCCTCCACAATCATAAATGTAAAAGATACATTTCATGGGGTTTAGACCCAGAAGCTGAAAATATCGATGCATTCACAATTCATTGAGGTAACCTAAATGTGTATGCCTTTGCCCCATTTTCGCTCATACTTCGCTCTCTGCAAAAGATAGTTAGCGATCAGGCAACAGGTAGACAGTTCCAGTCTAATAAGTTGTTTATAACTTATAAAAAAACCTTCTACTTCAGTTGCTAAACAAACCATCAGACGCTGGACCAAGGAAACCCTTCAAGCACCGGGTGTGAATTCTGATCTTTTTAAACCACATTCGGTTAGACATGCCTCCACATCCACCGCTGTGCGAAGAGGCCTTTCAATGGATGCAGTAAGAATATCCGCAGGATGGAGCTCGAAATCCAGTACATTTGCAAAATTTTATATTAGGCCTTTAGCAAATACCGACAGTTTTCTTAATACTGTATTAAATGAATTAGCTTGAAAAATATTTAATTTTCGTTATATGTTACTATTTGATTTAATATTATGATGCGCTTGTTCTTTTTCAGTGCTTATTGTTGTCCACCAGGGAGCGCGCGCGGCCCTTCAAATATTGTAAAATCAGTTTTTTTTTAGATTACGCGTAATCGAGGAGACGGATAGAAAAATGTTTTGGACAAGAAAAATAAGTATCCTCGATACGCATAATCTGGTTTTGGACCCGTCAAAATCGGTCCATTAGAACCGGAGATACAGAGGTTTTAAGGTTTTTGTTTTTTAGGGGGGACAAGAAAAAGGGAGTGAGCAATGGGGGTGTTGCGGGAAAGGGGGTGGGACTGGGAAGCTGATTTTTTTCTCTTGTAGGTAATGGTTATCGGAAACCCAGGCCGAAATTTTTTTGAGATTTCTCAATTATGGAAGGGTTGGGAGGGGAGAGGGTGAAAAGGGGTTAAACGCGTGTATCTCCGGCCCTGATGAACCGATTTAAAAAATAAAAATGATTTTTTTTTGTTTTTTTATAAGGAATCGAGGACAGCTCGAAAAGAAAAACAAAACTCAAAAACACGGGCGTGGGAGGTGAAAATAAAAACGTTATTTTTTTGTTTATTTTTTTGTTATGGGAATAAGGTGGGAGGGGTGCCTATCATATTGAAAAAGTTGGGCAATTGTATAAACTTTACTGAAAAAAAGATTACTGATTTCGTTCAATAGGGACGTCAGGGCGTCGAATCTAGGTTAAAGCTCTGTAGAAGGGCGAGGAGATGTCCTACGCCCGTAATCCAGGGCTCATTCTCAAGGGTAAGGTTTCCCCTATTAATTAAAAAAAAAATTCCCGATCGCACCAATAGTTTTCATACGCGCGCGAGTTGGGACGCTGGGAAATTTTTTTCTCTCGCGGCATCTCCAGCAGCAGAAGAGTGGGCGTGGACTCTACCCTCTCTACTCGCGCGGGGGATGACGGCAAGGTGAGGAGGGGAATGAAATCGGAGCTCAGGTAGGTAAGCCTGACATTAGTGACATTTTCTCAACTTTTCCGACGGGTGCAGTGCAGCAAGAAGGTTATCTCTCCAGACTGCATCATTCTGTTTGAGTGGAAAATAAATTTTAAAAAATCCCGTTATCGCCTGTACATTAATTTACTGAAGCTGCTGTAAGTACTGCGTGTTTATTATTGATCTATACAATAAATAGTACTTTTTTCCATCTACTGAATAATCTTGTATGAAAATTTGGAAAATAATGACGCAGATTCATATTGGGAATATGAAAGCGAAGATGAATCAAGTGGTAGCGATGCAGAAATAGAGATTCCAACTAAAAGAGCACGCCTCGATTAGATTTAGGAGCTGCGGTTATCAGACTCGAGTCGTAATATTATGTATAAGTATATGGCCGAAAAATTGTTTATTTGTGATGTTGTATACAAATATATTATGAGAAATGTTAATTATAAATTGTGATTTATTTTTCTTTATTTCATAACCCATCCTTATCTTCCTTCCTGCTCTCGTTGTTACCTAAAAAAAATTCGTCAGTGTCCAACTAAGTATTAACAATTGAATCTGCTTCGAAAATTCATCGTGAAGAAAAAAAAACCGTTGAAATGGACAACGAAATGAGAGGGTAAAGGAAGGAAGGAATCGCAAGGAATCTCTCTGTGTGTGAGTCGGGATAGCGCGCGGGAAGAGAGGGTAGAGTTCTGCCGCTGGAGATACTGGCGAGAGAAAATAAAATTTCCCAGCGTCCTAACTCGCGCGCGTATGAAAACTATTGGTGCGATCGGGATTTTTTTTTTAATTAATAGTGGAAACCTTCACCTGGAGAATGAGCCCTGGCTTAAGGGCGTAGGACATCTCCTCGCCCTTCTACAGGGCTTTAACCTAGAATCGACGCCCTGACCCCTAATAAACGATATCGGCACATTTTTTTTTCAGTAAAGTTTATACAATTACCCAACTTTTTCAATATGATAGGCAAAATAACGTTTTTATTTTCACCCCCCACGCCCGTGTTTTTGAGTTTTGTTTTTTTTCAAGCTGTCCTCAATTCCTTATAAAAAAACAATAAAAATCCATTTTTATTTTTTTAAATCGGTTTATCAGGGCCGGAGATACATCCGTTTAACCCTTTTCCACCCTCTCCGCTCCCATCCCTTCCCTAATTGAGCAATCTCAAAAAAATTTGGGCCTGGGCTTCCGCTAACCATTACCTACAAGAGAAAAAACTCAGCTTCCCAACACCGCCCTTTTCCCGCAACACCCCCATTGCTCACTCCCTTTTTCTTGTCCCTCCTAAAAAACAAAAATTTTAAAACCGCTGTATCTTCAGTTCTAATGGACAGATTTTGACGGGTCTAAAACCAGATTACGCGTATCGAGGAGACCTATTTTTCTTGTTCAGAACTTTTTTCTATCCGTCTCCTCGATTACGAGTAATCTAAAAAAAAACCTGTTTTACAATATTTGAAAGGCTGTGCGCGCCCCCTGGTGGACCACAATTACCGGAAAAAGTTACCAGGGGGTAGGGGGGAACATTATGAACAAGTTGGAAAAATTTTTTTTTCAAAAAAGATTTCCGTTTGGACCCTTTTTTTTCATAGATCCGCTCCACTATTACTTATCAGTTTAGTAATGTTAATAAAGATATATTTGAATACTTTAAATATTATATGCTATTAAGCAGTTTGTTTTACGGCTCTTACTTTGAACATATACAATGTAAACAATTATGTAATATTGAGGACTGGACCTGAAATATAATTAAGCGATCAAAAGAACTTTTATGTGAAGTTCGATCGTAATTATATGAAGGTCCAGTCCGAAAATATTACATCCCACCCTCCCATACCCCTATCTGCCGAAAAACTTACTTTAAACAAAATGATGACAGCAGACAGTTCTACCCTGCTGCATAAATGAAGCAGCGGGACAGGGTCGGCTTTTAAAAGTTTTCTTTGAACCTTGTGCTCGGAGTAGTAGAAGAAGCATGTACTACAATGTAAACAATTATGAAATATTGAGGACTGGACCTTCATATAATTACGATCGAACTTCACAGGTAAGTTCTTTTGATCGCTTAATTACCTGCCTAGGGAGAGATATTAGTTCTCATTAAAGGAATATATTATATAATTTTTCGAGATTCTAGTTCCACCTGAGCGCTGAATTCTGATTAACGCACCTTTTGTAATGTGTATCCAGAAGGAACGGGGCTCCAAAGCTGACAGCAACCCGTTGAGTCTCAGTGATGCTTCAACTTCAGATTTCTGTTTTCTTCGAATGTCAGAAAACGTATTGCTATAAGCACCAATTGCAATTTCGTACACGGGATCATCTATCGCCACGTGTTCACATGGCGCCAGAAGAATATATGCATCGCTGGATGCCATAACAGAGAAGTGAAAGTCCAAGATCATGGAGCTGTTACCACGTCGAAACTCCTCCAATTTATAGAAGTCCCTGTATACGCCGTCATTGCGGTGGGAATAGTGAATTCTGCATTTAGTAAAATCTGCAACATGCAATATTGTCATAAAAATATAAAAGACACGTATCCGTAGGAAGATAACAAGGAATTATTTATGAATAATATTCATAAATAATTCCTTAAAAAATCCGGAAAAAATGTTACTTACTTCCTTCTGTACTCATATATAAGTCCTTACGCAGTTTCTCGGTCTGTGTCAGCTGCTTTGGAATCTCCTAAAAAAATATGTTACTTTATACACATGTAATTAGCAATGTAATCAAATATTAACCGTAATTTTACTAGGGCGTTCGTTATCAAAGTCCTTACTCGGTTTCTCGGTCTTAATCAACTGCTTTGCCACCTCCTAAAAAATATGTTACTTTATAAACATGTAATTAGCAATGTAATCAATTATTAACCGTAGTTTTACTAGGACGTTCTGTTTTAAAGTCCTTACGCGGTTTCCCGGTCTGAATCAACTGCTTTGCAATCTCCTAAAAAAAAATATGTTTTTATAAACATGTAATTAGCAATGTAATCAACTATTAACTGTAATTTTATTGGGGCGTTCGGTTTTAAAGTCCTTGCGCGGTTTCTCGGTCTGAATCAACTGCTTTGGAATCTCCTAAAAATATATGTTACTTTATAAACATGTAATTATCAATGTAATCAACTATTAACCGAAATTTCGTTAGGGCGTACGTTAACAAAGTCTTTACACGGCTTCTTGGTCTGAGTCGACTGCTTTGGAATCTCCTAAAAATATAGGTGTTACTTTATAAACATGTAATTAGCAATGTAATCAACTATTAACCGTAATTTGACTAGGAGGTCCGCTATCAAAGTCCTTACGCGGTTTCTGGGTCTGAATCAACTGCGTTGGAATCTCCTAAAAAATATATGTTACTTTATGAACATATAATTAGCAATGTAATCAACTATTAACCGTAATTTTACTAGGGCCTTCGTTTTTAAAGTCCTTTCGCGGTTTCTCGGTCTGAGTCGACTGAATTGGAATCTCCTAAAAAAGGATGTTACTTTATAAACATGTAATTATCAATGAAATCAACTATTAACCGTAATTTCATGAGGGCGTACGCTATCAAAGTCCTTACGCGGTTTCTTGGTCTGAGTCGACTGCTTTGGAATCTCCTAAAAATATATGTTACTTTATAAACATGTCATTGGCAATGTAATCAACTATTAACCGTAATTTCATTAGGGCGTTCGGTTTCAAAGTCCTTACGCGGTTTCTCTGTCTGAATCAACTGCTTTGGAATCTCCTAAAAAATATATGGTACTTTATGAACATATAATTAGCAATGTAATCAACTATTAACCGTAATTTCATTAGGGCGTTCGGTTTTAAAGTCCTTTCGCGGTTTCTCGGTCTGAGTCGACTGTTTTGGAATCTCCTAAAAAAATATGTTACTTTATAAACATGTTATTAGCATGTAATCAACTATTAACCGTAATTTTATTAGGGCGTTCGCAATTAAAGTACCATTTAGCTTCCATATTCGCCCATGTAGCAAAACTAAGTACGGAAAGAGGAAGAGGATGCGGATCTTTCCATGATAGCAATGGGTTTTCTTCACCTTCTTTACCAAGCTCTATTTTTCCCTCTAAAAAGTGCCATGGGTAATTAAAAGATAATGTAATTTGGTTCCTGCATTATAATATAAATTGTGTAGTAAAGGGAGTCTGGCTGTGCATAAAATAATATGTCCTCTTCTACACCTTCCTACAGTAGGTACTGAATATTAGAATTTGTTTATAGGTTAGGAAAAAGTCAATAATATCTGATGCTTTCATTCAGAATAATAAATATTTATCATTATATGCCTAGGGGCTTTTTATTTTAATTATTTGCCTAAGGAGACATATTACTTCTCACTAGCGGAATGGATTAAATAATTTTTCTAGTTCCATGTAATCGCTACCTGAGCGCTGAATTCTGATTTAACGCACCTTTTGTAACATGTATCCAGAAAGAATTGGGATGCAAAGGTGAGAGGAACCCTTTGGCTATCTGTGGTGTCATTGCTTTACGTTCGGACTGCTGCATTCTGCGAATGAGACAGTACTTATTGCTATAAGCACCAATTACAATTTCATACACGGGATCCCTTTTCTTTACGGGTCCAGATCGGGCCAGAAGAATATGACCATCGCTGGGTGCCTTAACTGAGAAGTGGAAGTCCAAGATCATTGAGCTGTTATCACCTTGAAACTCTTTCAATTTATAGAAGTCCCTGTATACGTAATTGCGAGTATAGTGAATTCTGCATTTAGTAAAATCTACAAAATGCAATATTGCCATAAGAAACATATTCGGATGTAGATAATAAGAAATTATTTGTTAACATTGTCGAGATAGATATTACTTACTTCCTTCTGTACTCATCTGTAAGTCATTACGCAGTTTCTTGATCTGAGTCAACTGCTTTGGAATCACCTAAAAAAATATGTTACGTTATAAACATGTAATTAGCAATGTAATTAACTATTAACCGTAGTTTCATTAGGGCGTTCGCAATCAAAGTACCATTTAGCTTCCATATTAACCCATGTAGCAAAGCTAAATACGGATAGAGGAAGAGGATGCGGGTCCTTCCATGATATCAGTGGCCTTTCCTCACCTTCTTTACCAAGCTCTATTTTTCCCTCTAAAAAGTGTCATAGATAATTCAATGGTAATGTAATTTGGGTCCTGCATTGTAATACAATAACTTTGTTAATTTAATTCCGATTTGATCCATTTTTTTTCATCTAGTAACTAAATTTATAAAGAATCTGACAGAGGATTTAAATTAAAAAAAAAACTAGGCAAATGTACAATAACTTTTTTTTTGTTAAAGATACAGGGGTTTTAGAAAAACGTTACATTTTACATTTATTTCTATAACAATTTTAAAAATTTAGCCATAACGAAAACGACCTAAAAATAAACTGAAAAACCTAATCAACTTAGTACGAAGTGTTTCCCCCACGTGCATGAATAATGCAGCAGTTATTCGTCTGGCCCTGACTGAATTAGGTTTTGATTGTAAGTCTGGTCGATTTGCTGCCATCCTTCAATTGAAACTTTACTATGCTGCTGTAAATTTGCAGGAGCTGGTACACAAGATTGTAGTTTCCTTCCATGAACATCCCAAATATATTTACTTGGATTTAGGTCTGGGCTTCGAGGAGGCCAATACATTACTGGGATATCAACCTCGGCTAAATACTCATTATGTAATAAATATAATATCATAATAAATATTGAGAACATTTAAAAAAAGGAAGATGAATATAAAACTTTAAAGGCAAAATTTAGAGTAAGTTAGTATAAAGTAAAAATAAGTAAAAAGGTATAGAATGAAGTATTGGCGGCAAAAACAACAAAAAACAAAAACAGAAAAGACCAGACAAACGTTAATCCTAATGAAGAAACTCCTGGGACAAAAGTCGAAACTATGTTAAAAGAAACCCTTAAAGCAGATCCGAAGATAGTAGAAGAAGTAAAGCGTAGTTTTCTTTTTGGAGAAGTCGTCACACAACAACTTACAGAAACTCACAGCACCCTAAAAACTAATCAATCTAAACAAGTTTTCAAAAGTTGGTCGAAGGCAATGTTGCAAAGAAATATGCGCAAATGAATGATTTTGAGAAAGATGATTTTATTCAGTATTATCAGTGGATTTCATTGAAATAAAAATTCTTTAATAAAAGAACTAGAACCTATAAAAGCCCTACTAAAATTGTAAAACAACCATACCAAGTCAAAATATTAGAACTTCCAAAAATTTTCGACCAAAAATACTCTTCTGGATGGCACACCAAGATAGAGTTTTTCATCAGTATTCGGCTATGACCTCTTTAAAAGTGAATCTTAAAGAAACTGAAATCCTGATTCACTGAGATTTCAGTGAAAATTATGCAGGAAGATATGCTGATGAGGCACAATCTTTCCTTTTTGATGAGTCCAGAAAACAAATTTCGTTACACACTAGTAGTTTATAATAAGACAGTCAATGAGACAGTCCCCAAAAGTTCTTGTACTTTCTCAAACTCAAACATGGGCCTTCCGCCATTTGGGCTAATTTATGCCCTGTATTAAATGAATATTTAAAAAATGGATCTGTAACAAAAATTAGCTTTTTGAGTGAATATAGAAATAAGAAATAAGAAATATAGAAATAAGAAAATGTGTTCCCATTTAACCAATCAACTGTTTAGATTATCTATGATTAATTCTAGGATAGAAAGGTTCTCCTCCACCTGAAATCCATTTTCTTTACAATCATTCTTAAAGAAGTTTTCGATGGATTGAGACCTAAATCTGGTCTGATTTTTTGTTGCGCTTTTTTACAATAACACAACCTTCATGTTTATGAAAATGGTAAATGATTTGTCGAATGTCTCGATTTTATTTTCACGGTCCATGTACTATGCAATATTTTTGGATTCGATGTTTCGTTTATTTTAATATAGTTATGTAGGCAGATTGTTGCTTTTACAATATCATCCACAGTTCATAGTTGTAGGAAAGGCATTAATTGTTTCTCGAAAAACACGCGAATGTGCCACTAAAATTCCAAATGTATTTTCTGTGTAACGTCTTGCTCGGCTAAGACGGTAATTAAAATTTCTCAAATCCTCTTCCAAATATTTCTCCCCATATGGTCGTTGGAAATTAAACTTCAGTTGTGCAATCATTGTTGTCACTTTGTTGTCTTGTTCAATTAGTGCAATCATTGTTGTCACTTGTTACTTTCCAGGCTTCAAACTCGATAGGAATTTTTTTATGAATAAGTAGATACCAAATTTTTACTTCGCCTGTATACATCCAGTTTTAATTTTTCTGGGTTTCTTGTTTTACGCCAAACACTTCTTTCACTTTAACGTTTCTATTGCTTTATACTCTATTACTATTACATTTTAATTGTAAATATTTATTTAATGACGGATCAATGAAACTGTGAACAATACTTTAAAAGTTTCAATAATTCTCTGAATGAAGTCTAAGAAGTCTCTGAGCTATTAAAAAGAGACCGTGTCCGAGGAAAACAAAATGCATAGCAACCCTAAGTAAATCCTTCTTTAACTTAATAACGAAGCGCTATGTATTGTCAATACATACCCTGAATTTATAGTGGGGCGCGATAGAAAGAGAATTAAGAGAAGAAAGAGAATTAAGTGCCACCTGGAATTATCATGAATCTGGACATGGTAAAGGTGCTCCAGATGGGTTAGGGGGATGGTGCAAGAGAAAAGCGGATGAAGCAGTAGCTCATGGAAAGGATGTACCAGATTTAAAAACATTGATTGATGCTGTTAAAGAGAAGAGTGTCCTGGTCTGCGATTTTACGTTATTTCTTCGGATAAAATTGAAAATTTTGAGAATGTATTCTGCGATCTTCCAATCCACCTATTCAAAGATACACATAACTCCAGGGGTACAAAAAACTTTGGATCCGAAGCTTTTCCTGCTACGATTGTGCACAGTATTGTTCTCACTATGAATTAGGCATCATTGAATACAATAACATTGTTTAATATATTTCCCTGACTTCATCTTCTAATTGTGAAGACGACCTGCCTCTCTCTTTAATGATAAGAAAACTATTACCTGTATAACAAACCAATGTAATTAAAATAAATAAAAATTAAATATGGACGACGTGTACAGCGATGAGAGCGCACGTGATGAACAAATACTTCAAAATCAACTTCAAATCTCATTCATACTGGAACAGATGTATTGGTTTCTGTGCCTTCGTTGAAAAATTTCGAATATCGATATGGGCACAACACCTCTAATACAAGGACAAAGTGCTGCCTCGTGACGTCACCATCCGGAGGCCTACGAGATACTTATGTTATTACGGGCTTTATGTAGTTATTTAGGTAGGTATGTCTGAAATAGTTTTAATGTAGTTTTGGAGATCAATAAAAAGATCAAACTAAACAAAGATATTACGGCATAAATCTATCGGAGTCTATGAAAAACACAGGTAAAGAATAATTTAAATGGTTAACAGTCAAGATTAGATGTGTCTAATTATTAGAGTCTAGATGGTTAATTGGTTTAAGAAAACTGAAAAGTAATTCGTGATTAATTTTAGACAGAGGAGCAATATGAACAACTTCTTTAAAATTTGAACAAATGCTAGTAATCATAAATGTATACGCAGATGTCGCTAACGAATCGTTATTATTTATTGCAGCTTCTACAACATTACCACTTTTATAATCTAAATATGGATCAATGTGAATATCACCCATTAGTAAACTAACATATTTGTCTTGGTCTTTTAAATATTTAAAGATTTTTTGTGCATATGTTAAAAAAGTTTTCTTCTCATCAATATGAGGATCAGTTAGAAAACCATTACAGACTCCTTTGATTGTTTCGGGATGGGGCAAAATTATAGGTCCACGATTTCGTAAATATCTATCTATGCATGACGACTAATTGTATATAAAATTGAACAAAAAACCATAGTGGTAGTGGAATATCTATAACGTTCTTTTGATAATGTTCGCAATTTAAGTCGACCAGAAATAAATTCAATTCCTTGTGAAACATTTTCGTCCTCTATTTTTAAGTTTTTAAGTACATTGGACATAAAGTTCACAACATAGTTAAGCTTTGACATGTCTGTATGTATGTCTGAAAATGTATTTCATGTAATTCTGTTAGTTTTTCGTCTTTGCCTTTTCGATACGATATTTTTTTTGACAAGTATTTGGGACAGTTCGGAAAAATACTTGGTACGCTAGTTTCTTTTAACCGGGGTAAAACTAAAATAACTGAAACGATCTCACCAGTTTTTGTATCCTGTTGGGAAATTTTGTAAATAAAATTTTCCTTTTCAAAGTGGCACTCACACACTCGGTGAGTGTCACTCGGCACAAAACTTTCACGTGGAATTGCAGTGAGCCATTTTCTGCGATACTCTTCGTCTCTGGGAAAACGAAACACCCGAACTTTTCTACTGGTTTCGTAATTTCCTCTACAACCGGGAACACAACACTTTTGGGGCATTATGATATAATACCGCAACAAATAAACCGTTAAAAAAGATCAAGAATCGATTAGGAACTATGCAAGCGCGCGGGCAATAACAATAACCCCTCTAGAGGTGTTGTTGTTCTTATTGGCGCGTGGCGCGTGGGGGCGCCCTATACTAAAACCCAAAACAAAACATCGTTAACAGGGTTGCCAAATTACAATTGACACGAGAGTTGTTAGTTGCTTGCTTCTTAATGACTTTATGCGGCCAATTTGATTTGATAATTGACTAATGAGAAAGCTACTTTATTTTGTTTACATTCTAATTTGTTTACATTATAAAAGCAGTACAACATATAGGCAGAGAAGCGTCGCACTGGAACACATTCTGGCATCGCCGCTTCGACCGACCTAGACAAGCCTGTTGAATTAGCTTAGAGAGTATATTAGCCTCCATATGGGTTAAGCCCCCAGAGCGTGACGTCACCATTATATTTAAAGTAAGCACTTTGTCCGTATTAGAGGGGTTATTGATATGGGGCTGTGTGTACATCAAAGGAAGATGATGGGGATATAAAAGTACCATTTTATATGTTTGCAATGGCGAAAACAGCACTTTGTTTAAACTTGATTCCGAAGATTTCGGTTATATTTAACACGATCAAATTTTGGAAATCCTCCCTTGTTCTAAAGGGTAGCAGAATTAATTACAAGTTTGAAAATCAAGTAGATATATTTGAGAGTGCCTAATTTTGTAGATCTGTATATACTGAGACATATTACAAATTACTAGTTTATTTTTGTGATCGTAGTTACAATATTATTAGTGTATTTTAGTTTTAAGTACAATCACATTTTTAATGTACCTGCTACCTAATAAAATGGCTGTGTTTTTAGCGAGTTTCTGTTCTCTTGTATCGTTCTGTCAATGAATATTTTTTGCAGCAACATAATATATTACTTAGCTATTTTTTGTGTCTCGCTACAAATAGTTTTTTATTTCAGCAATTTATGACAAATATAATATCACTGTTTGAGTGGCTACTCTAGTTATCTAGTTAAAATCTAGGTTGGTACCCACCAACCTAGATTTTTTTTTAAATACCGTTCTGGATTATTATTTATTTAAAATCAATTTGTTCCTTATATATTTATTTACATTTTTTTATTTTCATCATTTCCGTGTATTTATTATCATTCCCGTGTCGAAAAATATATAAGAAAATAACTTGCTCACCACTGAAATGTGACTGAATATTATCTGTAGACAGTGGCGGCTGGTGACGTAGTACCACGGAGCCATGGCACCACCTTATTTATTCGTAAAAACACATAAATATTAACTCTTCATTTCTCTTTCATTTAAAGATATTTTCTAGGGCATTTCTCCCCATTCCCCAAGAGTTTATAGAAAGTCTGGCAAAAGTGCACTGCTCGACTGCCCCGTCTTCGCGACGGTTAGCCGGTTTCTTGTTTAATCTGCGCACGCAAATTCGTTGTGCTATTTATGGACTGGCAGAGATGAAATGAAATAGATGTTCCAGAATCGTGTGTGAGCGACAGAGATAAACGTAAACACGGAATAAATTGTAAAAAGAAAGATTATTCTGTGCCGGGCTCCGTTTCTTGACAACGTCGGTTTTTGTTGTTATGTCAGACATCACGTGTAGTGTGTGTTTCTAGGACAAATAAATTGGATTAGTGTGTCGGTGACTAGTGTGTATGATAAATAGTAAACTTATATTCGTGTTTAGTTTTTAGTAGGTACACTGCGCAACTTATTTAACGCACAACCAAAAAGTTAACTCAAATTTGACGTTATGTATTTTCGACAATTTTTGTTCGTTGTGGTCGATTTTTTTTTCAAGTTGTAGGTTTTTCTCTTAGGAATATCACTGTCTTAGTTGTTTTGGTAAAACGAATGATTTTGATATTATACCAGGTGCTATAAAAATGTTATGTTTTTTCCGAAATTTCAAAACGTCCTGTGGGCTATACAAGGTATTGCAAGTTATTGCAATTATAGCCAATTTAAAGCCTCATGTTTTTTCTACATTTTCTTTTTTTATTCATTTGCTTATCTCTGTTACTTCATGAAATACACCGTTTTGAAACACCATATGTTTTTATTCACATGAAATGCATTTATCGGACAACTGAAACAGCTAGCAAGCAATGGAAATCGAAGATTACACGTTATAAACTGTGTCGTTAGTTTTTTGTTGACAGTCCAGCAATAATTAGTGAATAATGGAACGCCAAACCAGAAATTTAACTCGTGATGAATGTGTTGAGGCAGCTACATTACATGGTGAAGGGTGGAGTTACAACCGCATAGCTGGAAGGTTGGGAGTGTCTCACACAACTATAGCGAGAGCAATTCAAAGGTACGCGGAAACAGGAGAACATTCCAGACGGGCCGGTCAAGGTAGATCTCGTGTTACCTCTGCTATCCAGGATCGTTTTTTAAGAGTAAATGCTGTAAGACAACAATTTATAACTGCAACACATTTAAGAGCACAACTTCAAGACGCAGGTGGTCCACTCATATGCGTTCAAACTGTACGCCGACGACTGAGGGAGGCAAATTTAAGACCCAGGATTGCTGCTCGAGGACCCGCATTAACAGTAGATCATCGAAGAGCCAGATTGAATTTTGCCAATGAGCATGTTAATTGGATGGAAGCAGATTGGGAACGTATTCTTTGGACTGATGAGTCAGGGTTCAGTTTGTATAATTGTTACAGACGTAATCGCGTCTAACGAAGACCCGATGAGCGATACAGTCAATGCAATTTTTTGCACACAACTTTATATGGAGGTGGATCCGTCATGGTGTGGGGCGGAATATCTTTGACTGGGCGAACGGACTTGGTAACTGTGAATGGAAATCTCAATTCTGACAGATACATCACAGACATTCTTGAAGCACATGTTTTGCCTTATGCCCCCTATCTAGGACCCATTTTTTTACTTATGCAAGACAATGCATAAGTAAAAAAATAAGACTCGTCCCCACACGAGTCTTATCGTGAGAAATTATCTTGAAGAAGTAGGAATTGATCACATAGACTGGCCAGCCCGTAGCCCCGACCTTGACATGTTTGGGATTTTATCGGTCGGCGGTTACGAAGTGAGGGACGACAGCCCCAAAATTTACAAGAATTGGAAGGACGCCTAGTCGAATTATGGAATGGCCTAGATCAGAACCTAATCAGAACTTTGGTTTTAAGTATGAACCAAAGATGTCGGGAGGTCATTCGCGGAAGGGGTGGAAACACCAGATACTAATTCTCTATTTGCTTTTGTTTTGTTTCCTGTTATTCGTTGTTTTATTGATTAAAGCAATCCATTTTTCTAGGTATGTTTTTTGAGTTTTTGTCCTTTTAAGATCTTTTTCTCTTCTAAAACACCTTGCATATCTCAATAAATTATAAGATATCAAGGAAAACAGAACGCAAAATGAGGCATTGAACCAGTATAATGAGTAATAAATAATGAGCACTTGACAAAAAAGAAAGTTAATAAATTTAATAAAAATCACGTCAACTCAAAAATTGGATATTTTATGAAGTAACAGAGATAAACAAATGAATAAAAAATGAAAATGTAGAAAAAACATGAGTCTTTAAATTGGCTATAATTGCAATAACTTGCAATACCTTGTATAGCCCACAGGACGTTTTGAAATTTCGGAAAAAAACATAATATTTTTATAGCACCTGGTATAATATCAAAATCATTCGTTTTACCAAAACAACTAAGACAGTGATATTCCTAAGAGAAAAACCTACAATTTAAAAAAAAATCGACCCAAACGAACAAAAATTGTCGAAAATACATAATGGCAAATTTTGGTTGTGCGTTAAATAAGTTGCGCACTGTATTTAATAAATTAATCATAAATAAGATAAGAACTTTTCACTGGAAGTAAAACTTAAAATTAAAGGTTAGGACGACCACGCCTGACTTAAATATTATAAAACAAAGTGGCAGTGGACAATCTCGATCCCGTAAATTTAATAAAACTATCTACGGTAAAAATAATTGGTTGGGTGGATGTGAAGAGGCTAATAAACTGTTTTGTTTTGTATGTGTCCTGTTTGGATGTGATGAAATTTGGTCGACAAATGGCACGGCCGATCTTGTTCATATATGGGACAAAATGAAAACCCACGAAAAGGGGTTTCCCAAAAAAACCCAAAAAAAGTTCACATGAACAACGTGTTCAGTTTTTCCATGCTGGGTAAGTCAAATATAAAGACACAATTAAACTCGCTTTATGAGACTGCTCTCATTAAACATAAGGATGAAGTGGATTAGAATAGATATGGTTTAAACCAAATAATTAACTGTATACGGTTTTGTGGTGCGTTTGAATTAGCGTTAAGGGGTCACGATGAAAAGGAAGGTTCAGCAAATAGGGTCATATTTAAGGAACTGGTAAATTTCAGCCCCGAATTGGATAAAGACTTAAAAAAACATATTCAATATTCATAGCTCGAGTATTGACAACTTTAATAATAAAGCAATCGAAAATTTTGCAAACAAAAAAGAGAAGGATGGAGTTAATTTACCACGAATTTTAAAACTATCGTTAAAAACTCCCATCGCGTGTGTTAATTAAATTAATTTTATAACTTTTTTTTTAAACAGACATAAAGACATTAAGTAGTTTTAGGAGTTCTCGATAGGATTATATCTCAGGAGGTTAGAATCTACAACTACTGTGGGTAAATAATCTTCTATAATTTTTATATTGATTAATTATTTTGTACTAATACATTATGACCATTTTTTGAAAATTATCTATAAAAATAAATGTGTGTGTATGTGTTGAAAATCAAAACAATAATGCACCCTTAAAGCCGGTGGCCATGGTTATCATAAACTCAAATAATTATTCTTGTCGAAGTCTGTATTTTTGTTCAAATGGATATTTTATTGAAATTCTGCAGTGCCAGCGCACTTCATTATGTGTCTTTGTCAGTTTTGGCACTACCTGTTTAATTTGGAACGAGTCGCCACTGTCTGTAGAACATAAGAAACATGTTTCTAACAAAATAAGCCTACACATATTTTAAAAACTGAAATAAAAACGAAATTTGGGTGATTTTGGTAGAAACACCCTCGTATGATAGCATCCGGTGCCATCATAGGAACATATCGTTAAGTCAACCTACATATAAAATTCATTTTCTTATTTATTATTACAGGTATGGCTGATATGGAGAGATGTAAAAGTATTGTTTATACCAAAAGTAGGGACGATGGACTATTCCACCCCAAAGCATACCGTCCTATTAGCATAACTTCATTTCTACTGAAGACAATGGAGAAGCTATGTGAGCGATATCTGAGGGATGTAACATTGACTAACAATCCTGTACACCCCAGCCAACATGCATACACGCCAAGAAAATCCACCGATACTGCCCTCCATGTGGTAGCAAGTCGGATTGAGAAATCCCCGGATCATAAGGAATCCACCCTGGGTGTGTTAGATATATAGATATAAAAGATATAAAAGGTGATATATAGATATAAAAGGTGCGTTTGACAAAACCACTTTTCCTAAAATTACAGCGGCCCTATCACATAGGAACGTTCCTCATATTGTGAGCAGCTGGATATCCAACATGCTCTCTAAAAGAGCAGTACATATCAGTACAGGAGACACTGTCATAAGAGGACTGGTTGCGAAAGGCTGTCCGCAGGGAGGTGTTTTATCACCACTGCTATGGAATCTGGTTCTTGACAGCCTCCTAAACCACCTCAACGTGGAAGGATTCTACACAATTGCACACGCAGATGACTTAACGATACTGCTTAATGGAAAATTCGAAGGAGCCCTCTGTCAGAGAATGCAGCCTCTGTCAGAGAATGGCCCTAAGAATAATCGAAAATTGGTGTGAGGAGCATGCCCTATCCGTCAACACCAGGAACACGGAAATTGTACTCTTCACATGAAAAAAAAACTGGAGCCAATGAGAGCACCTGTTCACCTAAACACAGCATTAAATTTTGCACCACACGTGAAATACTTGGGGGTAACTTTCGATGCTAAATTAAACTGGAATCTTCGCCTCCAAAGAAGAATAAATAAGGCCTACATATCATATGAGCAGTGTCGCAGGACCGTAGGGAAAACCTGGGGAATTAAATCCAGGGTGGTCCTATGGACTTACACTGCTATCATAAGACCAATGTTGGCCTATGGAGCTGTTGTTTGGTGGCCCAAGAGTCAACAAATAACAGCAAAACTTATGTCTTCCTTGATGTAGCACAGGCTTTTGATAAAGTATGGCACGAGGGACTTCCCTATAAATTAAGCAAGCTCCTGCCTAATCAGTTCTCACAATGAATTGTCTTATATTTCAGATAGAACTTTTAGAATTAAGCAGGAAGACGCTTATTCTGAACTTAAAGAAATCAAGGCAGGAGTACCACAAGGGAGTGTATTAGAGCCAGTCCTTTATCTACTATACACCAGTAATATTCCTGAATTAGAGTGTGACACGAGAGCCACCTTTGCTGATGACACTGCTATAATGGCTGTAGGCAAAGATCACCAAGAAACGGCAATACATTGCAAATATCAGTTAATAAAATCAGCACCTGGACTAAGCAATGGAGAATCAAATTAAATGAGAGTAAATCTGCCCGTGTTAATTTTACAAACAAAAGAGACCGACATATCCCTGTTAGCATAAACAATATCCCAGTATCATATGCTGATACAGCAAAATATTTGGGTATAACACTGGACGCTAAGCTACGCTGGAGAGCTCATGTCAAAAAAAAGAAGGAAGAATTAGATATCAGATTTAAAAAAATATATTGGCTGCTTGGACGAAATTCCACGCTGTCAATATATAACAAAGTACTTTTGTACAAACAAATTCTCAAGCCCGTATGGACATATGGCATCCAGCTGTGGGGTTGTGCCAGTAAGAGCAATCTAGATATAATCCAGCGATTCCAAAACAAAGTATTAAGGAGCATTGTTAATGCCCCCTGGTATTGCAGAAATAGTGACCTTCAAAGGGACATGGGAATGGATACCGTTAACCAGACCATAAGCGAATTCGTCAAAAGTCACGAACAGCGACTTCATCGATCTTCATCGACTTCAGTTCCTCGACCCTTCGAGCTAGTATAATTTTGTTAGTACAAAAGCAGAGAACAGTGCCTGTGTACACATTAATATTAGTGTAATTAAGTATTAGAAAAATATAAGGAACACTAGTCAGTAAGTCCTTAGATATAAATTTTGTAACAGTAGTAAATTAGGTTACAAAAATATTACTCAATGATCTAAGTTCAGGTCAGATTGTAATTGCAGTAATTGCCATTGGTGTTTGTATAAAAAAAATATGCCGTGTCATCAATCTGTCACTGTCAGTAATGTCACGCTTAATAGAAATATAATTTTGTAAATCTTTTCAGCCATTAAACGATTGGGTAGTTGGAAATCCACTGCTGTTGCAGAAGGATATATTGAAAATTCAGTACAAAATAAAGTTGTCATAGCTAAAAAAATCTTCTGTGAAATTCACAGAAACTCCTCATACTATTAGTTCTATCAGCGCCGAAATAATCATCCAAGATAACGACATAAACGTAAATTTAAATTCAGAATATCATAAAACTGATCATTTATCTGTACAAACACAAATCAGATTTGTGATACTTTATAATAATTAATGAATAATTGAATTTGTACTTAGTTTTCTTAAATAAAAATTTTAAATAAGATTTTTTCCACTTTATTCAAAGTACATTCGACGGAAAAATTTTGTAACTAACTCGTATATTAAAACGCGATTAATATTCTCAACAATTAACAATATTCTCAACTATTCTCAAAATATCTCGATTATTAATCGCTGTCATTAATAGGTACACTAGTTCGTTAAATAACTATTCTAGTTCTACGCACCTTTTGTAACATGTATCCAGAAAGAACGGGGATGCAACGCTGACAGAAACCCTTTGACTATCTTTGGTGTGATTGCTTTACGTTCGGACTGCTGCTTTCTGCGAATGAGAGAGTACTGATTGCTGTAAGCACCAATTACAATTTCATACACGGGATCATTTTTATTTACGGGTCCAGATCGCGCCAGAAGAATATGACCATCGCTGGGTGCCATAACTGAGAAGTGGAGGTCTAGGATCATAGAGCTGTTACCACCATGGAAGTCCTCCAATTTATAAAAGTCCCTGTATACGTAATTGCGGGAATAGTGAACTCTGCATTTAGTAAAATCTGAAAATACAATATTTCCATAAAAATATAAAAGAAACACCTTCGGAGGTACACAATGAAAAAATATTTATGAACATTTTCGAAAATATTGTTACTTCCTTCTGTACTCATAGTACTCATACTGACATGTCTGTCAATATATTGGACAATATATTGTCACAAATATAACTAAATATAAAAATAAACATATTTTGGCAACAAATTAGAAAACACACTGTATAGTAAATTAATGCATAATAATTATAAAATTTACAAAGTCAAATAAGTTCCATATTAATAATGAATAAATTCCGGATTCTATAAAGGATGTAAGGTATCTTATATCATTTATTGGCATTAGCTAGTAAGTACAGTTTATTTGCTGAGTAAAGATATTTCAAATGGAACTTTAAAGGAAGTAGAAAACATTGAACTTATTGAATAGTGAATCTGCTAGACTTGCTTTTATCCCCGGGTGACAAGAAAATAGGAAATGGAAGGTTTTTGGGGGGAGATAGCAAGCTGGGAAGAAGTTAGTTAGTGGGTTTTGGAGAATTGAGATAGACAAGTTGACATATCTCCTGAAGCTATGGGGGTAGATTTAGTGAAAGGAATAATGTAAGTTATATCAATTTGTTAAATAGTGATAGGTGTTCCTCAAAGGTGTCAAAGTAAAAGTATGAATAAATAAATAAGTTAGTTGTAGTGAGAGAATGTGATTTTATTAAAACTATCCCGGCTAGGGTTAGTTTTAATAAAACTAACTTCAAAAAGTTACGAGAAACGTAACAATATTTTGGCTACCCAGTAAACAAAGAAATATTTACAAAATGTTTATTGTATGCTGTTATTGGAACGTTTCATTTTAAGTTGAAGTAATGTTAAATTAAACATGAATTTCAACAAACTTTGCACCCATATTTCTCGTTATTTAGATGTTTAAAATTTAGCATAACAACATTAAGTATCAACATCAAATAAACATTTCATAAACGTTAAATTGATATCAGTTCAAAACATTTGTATAATGCGAAATAAATGTACAATCATCAAAACATTTAGTTAATGGTATTAAAATAAGGATGTTAACATTTATGTCAACATAGTTTGAATGAGTTACAAACATATAAGAATTGTTTTTATAGTGTTTATTTATCTCTGCGAATTAACATTTTTACTTTTATAGTGTCCATTATAGTTACTCTTCTATTGCTATAACCAACAAGAGTCTATACAAAATTGACATTTTAAATTTTGATACGATTAATCGTTTCGATTTTATTCTTTTCCATAATACGTTCCAGAAGTTTTTCGAGGAATATAACAAACTGAAAACGATTAATCTCAACCACTTTTAAACAATAAATTGTATATGTTTGTTACTGCAATAGAAGAGTAACTATAATGGACACTATAAAAATAAATGTTAATATGCAGAAATAAATAAACATTATAAAAACATGTTTTACAAGTCATGAAAATCTTAAAAATATCTTTCCATCAATTCTTAAGTGCTTGCTTTTAAAAACACATTATGGAGGAACACTTTGCTTAGATTGCTTCTTATGCATCAGATTATTCATATGAAATTAACAATGCTTTTAGCTAGTTTTTAGGAAAAATATAGCAATCAAATTATACAGTAAACATCTTATTCCGAAATAAATAAAATGAAAGGACAAGTTTTACATATAAAATATATCAAAATACTTTCCATTCGTGGCACCTGAAACAAAAAAAAATCACAATTCATTAGGAAGATGTATAAAATTATTATCAAGTATATGTTCCTTATTTTTCTGTAGAAATTTATGGAAATACAATATAAAATGTTTTAGACATTCTCTGTTACATTATTATTATGAATGGAAATTTGACGATTCAGATTATAATAATATATATTAAAATGGGAAACTAACTCAAAACTCATTATTATCTTAAGCCATACGACTCAACTCAACAGCCTTACAGCTTTACAGCCTTAGCATGCTGTTCAAATTTCATGTCGATATCTGTAGCAACACCAGAGATATTGGGCTTCCAAATCTCAAACAAACAGGGGAAATTTGACGCAAAAATCAAGACAAACGGATCTGAGGTCCCGCAAGCCGCGAGGAATTTAAATTTTGACTAAGCTAGTAAATTATGTATTACCTACTCCCTCTTTAAATGCTTCAGAATTCTATTGTATATGTAATTCCATATTTTCTAGCATATAGCTAGGAAAAGTAGTTGTTTTAATAGATTCTACAAGATATTATGCATTTTAAAGTTTAACATCTTCTGGATAACTGTATGCCTAATGCTTTTATATATAATATGTTCAAATAGAACAAATTTAAATAGTAGATTAGGTTTGTATATTCTAAGAATTTGAGTTCCGTCAAAAACTGATGCCATCAAACGTCACTGCAAGTGTTGGAGTATTAATATTTTAAATTCAAGTATAAATGATCAATGAAACAAGGTCCGTACACTGCTCTGAAGATTCTCAATAAAGGTGAAAGAACTTGTACAACTTCTAAGTGGTTCGTTTCCGTATGTATGTCCAGATATAGCACTGGTAAGTGTATCTTCCTTATTATTCGTCTATTTGCTTACTTCTCTATGTAATGAAATGCTACAAACCCAAGATTACTTTTCACAAAACAAATATGAATAGTAAAGAACTTCAAAGCATATATATATATATATATATATATATATATATATATATATATATATATATATATATATATATATATATATATATATATATATATATATATATATATATATATATATATATATATATATTGAAACAATCGTAGCGAGAAAGCGAACATATGAGTTCGATATACACATCATATCCATTAAATAAATACATTAAATAAACATTTCATTGCATTATATTGGTAAAAACTCCATTAGGAAATATATAATACATAAAGATATTCAATAACAGTTAAAAACCAAAAAACTATACAAAATTAATCATTAATTAAACAATTTTGATATTCATCGGAAAGAATTCGTTGAAAATATCATGTAACCCAAGATTCAATCGAACATTGAGCATCTATGACCACATACAACATAATCAAACTTATCATCACAATTATCAATTAAATGAAGTAAAGTATAACATAAAGTAGATTACAAAACCAGTGGAAATAAGATTAGAATCTTTATTTAAAGTAAAAATGTTGTCCAAATACTAATTTCAAATGACAGCTTTTGTCACATGTAAGGCCACCTTCACAGTGCAAAAACATAATACCTTAAACAAATAGAGAAATATATAAATCCAAAAAACATTGTAATATAACAATAATAATAAGTTTTATAATAATTGAAATGTGTATTTTAAAAACAAAGTGAAAGTGCATAAATAAAAAACTTCTTGAGTGAATAAAATATAGTGAACAGACCAAAAGGAAACAAGTATGCATATCCTGGTTTCCAGGAATTTAAACAACTGATAACAATTTATTGATAGCAACGAATTGGTTGAAAGAAGCAGCATGTAAATGGGAATTTTCCAGTTTTTCATCGTAAAAAGCTATATTATATTAGGTAAAAAGGATATATCTACTCACAAGAACATCTACGAAGACTTGGTACGTTGTGCAACGAGGAGACGAGGTTAGACGAGACAATATCGGTCCGATGTGACAGACTGGGGAGCGATCCGAAATTTCAACTTAACAGTGTTGCAATAGGTCTCCATATTAACATTTTTCAATCGGAAGCAGTGCATTTTGTTAAGCATGCTAATGGCTATGTAATACTCCAATTTCAACAAATGCAGAAATTTTCTCCTATAATTTATCGTATTTCTATTTTTTAGCATTTTCTAACTTTGGCACTAAATATCGCAGCGAAAAATTTTTTGCGATTTTTTTTATATATCTACCAATCCTTACGTAAAATCATTCGCTGCACAACTATTTTTCGAAACTTTTTTCTCTAAAATCATTACTTTTTCCATTATTGAGAGAGCAGTGAAAAAAAATACGTTTTAAAAACTATTTTGCAATAAAAAGCCATGACTACTCGTCCTCACTCATTGTAACATTTTTAATGGTTTACTATATACATCAAGATCTTTCATTTAAGCCCTATTTCAGCGTGTTCCGTCCAAATTCACGAGGTTTTTTTCTCTGACACCCCTACTACTCGTATATGTATATTTTAAAAAAATGCACACTATATTTTTTTTTCGCTATATTAGTCCTCTCTGTATAATCAGCAAATATAGCTATATTGGCGACAAATATAGCTATATTGGCGACCGTGGACCTTTTTTAAAATCAGCAACGACAGCAACATGCATATAAAATATCACCATTGAAATTTGGTAGCTTGGTAATGCAAATCTTATTGATTAGGATTTAAAAAATTTGAAATATAATTACACAACAAAATAATTTACGCGATGGTAGTAAAATTCTGTATAATACTAGCAGATTATTTTCATATTACTTCGACTTGTCATGAGAAATAAATTCCACTGAAACCACTACCATTGAAGTATGTAGGTATGTACACTTTTTAAATACGTTACTTACCTTTTATATTGGTTTTATAGAATGTAGCGTCCACATTAAAAACACCCACGATAACTAATTGATACACGATTAATTTTAACATCATAATTTGAGACAAACATTAATATAACAGACACAACCTCCTATTATATAGAATTTGGAAACCACAGCAACTTCCAGCCCAATTTGTGGTTTCCTGTTACCTCTACTAATTTAAAGAAGGCTACAAGCAAAATGGTGATTACCAGAGGATGTTGATGTTTGATACTCTGCAAGATGCCGTGAGTCTGATAGACTCTCAAATCATACAATTGTTTTAAATATTTTTGTTGTATCTAATTGCTGTGTTTTATAAGAAATTAGACCGAGTTTCGTATCCACTTCGTGGCACACAGCACAATTCATTATTATTCTCGCTTTCAATAAGTTCAACGGTTCTTTCACCCTGTAAGTTAAAAAGTTAAAATTTGTGTTTTATGAAATATATATTGTTTTTCAAAACCAATTCTCTGATTTGCGAAATGTAAGTGACGCAGCCGGTACGATTTTTTGAAGTGAATTTGAAGAAAGTTCGAGGAGAGAGTTTCAACGCTTTATTCACGAAATCGATCCAGCATCCCAAATCTTCCAAAATCAGGTGCACTGTAACCTGTGCGAGAAGAGCAAGTTGACGAGGGAATAATAATCACGCACCCATTCTATCAGAGACACAAAACAACAGGCTCTAGCATTACCATTGTTGTTTTCCAGAAAAATAATTATAAGGAGCATAATATCAGGTTCTAACATTACAGGATATTCACAATAGTTTTAAGAAGAAACCAAGGAATTTTGCAGAAGAAGCAACGAGAGTTTCAAGAGTAGAATTAAGAAGATAAGCGTAGAATTAAGGAAATAAACATCACACATCAGTTTAGCAAATAATAAATCATTTACTGCTGATAATTGAACATTACAAACATTTTAAATTGCCGAATAACATCGTCGTGTTAATTTAACTGATTGTGAAGTTTTGTCCATCGAAACACCGAAAACCATCGCATGACCTACTACAAAACAAAGACCGACAAAGAATCATTTGGACTGAAATAAAAATCATTTTACTGTTAAGTTTGAAACCATTGTAAACAATTTCCAAACCATTTATTTCAAATATTCAGATTTTAATGTTTCATAAAACGGCAACTTAATTGATTCTATATCAAACCTAAGTATATACGAAAGCTTAAATTCAAAAAACACAATGACAGAAACTAATTACGCTTTATTACCCTATCAAGCAAATAAAATCCAAATTTCGACGGAAATCCAAAAATGTTACAACGTTTTATTACATCTGTAGAAAACTTATGTAAAGCATTTTACTATTAACGCAAATGGCCCAAAACATTAAAAACATTATTGGTTATTTATTGTGTTTTAGATAGCGTTTTATCCACGCAAGAAAGTTTAAACTCGAGAACGAAATTCGAGAGTTTAATTTGCTTGAGTGGATAAAACGCGACTAAAACACTAATGCTATGCAACGTTTTAATAATCAAAGGTTTTATCTACAATCATGGTCATTTATAATTATATTTAATCAAAAAATGATTAGACATTTCTCTCTGACAGCGGGTGTACTGTCATAAATTATTGACATTAATTAAAAAATACTTGGCAGATTTTGAATGGTTGCTATTTAGTTTCGATTATTCATCGATTTCCCTTGTAAAAAATTGTCAAATTGGTGAAAAATGTAAGAAAGCGATTTTGTTCCTGAGAAAATCCTTCAGGAAGCTGACGAAGCAATTCTCCAATTATTGCCAGCGAAGTCCAGGGAACATATGTATTTTCCGAATTTAATAAATGGAAAGAAACACCGGGGGGGGGGGGGGGTAATAACAAGTAATGAAGAAGAAGCTCTGCTATATATAGAAGTACCTATGCAATTTTGCAATTTCATCTATGTGGTCGAAGTATTCGATGCTGAATGCCGCTGTAAAGGTCCCTGAAAATATAAACATTGGAAAATATAGTAAGAGAAATAACATAAATCAAGATATACCAAATTCAAATTCAAAATTAATTTATTTACAATATATACATTAAATGTCATCAGATTTATAGGAGCCTTACAGTGCGGCAGTATGTTTTACACACATATTAAATACGGTTTAATTGTACGTAGCCTGCTTTTCACCCAATTGTTGTGGTCTTTGCTACTGCGGCTTCTATTGTCCTGATAGCTATGATACTTAGCCTGCCGGCATGCTCGCCCCCTCTTCGCTTCTCGCTCATAGGGGATGTGGTGAAAGCATTATCATATGTCCTTGATAGTCTTTATGATGTTGTTAAATTTTTGTGACTATTTATACAGGAAAAATATTGGGAAAAAACTTGTTTTCATTATTATTCTACTTGTGGGGTTGTTTATAGCCACCTTCCGGCTCTTTAATTACTGTTACTGTCATGTCCTATCGCTGTGCTGTCTACGTCAATTTTGCGGAGGGACAGGGTTTGGTGTGGGTAGGTGGCTGTAGAAGATACCATACCATACCAAACCCTACCCGTTTGGTATGGGAGTTTGTGTTTTATATGGATATCGGGATTATGTCTTATGTTGCTTGAGTCTGTAGCAAGGGTGGAATCGCGTTCCGCCCATGTGTAAAATTTCTGTTGCGCGTTGCGTTTTGCCTAGATTATGTAATGTGTCGATTCTAACATACCTATCAGATCCGATACACAGTCTCAGAATTTTATTTTGCATCTGTTGTAGATGCAGATATTTAGTGTCCGATATGCTGCACCATACCGGACACGCGTATGTAATGGTCTGATAACTTGTTTGAAGAGCATTATTTTATTTTCTGCTGTCAACGCACTAGTGCGCGACAGCAGAGGGTAGAGGGTTTTTACAGCAACCGTTGACTTTATTGTGATTTGCTTTATTTGTTTAGAGTAGTTAAGTCTTTTGTCTATGGTGACACCCAAATATTTTGCATTTGGCGACTCTCTGATTACTGTATCTTCTATTGTTATATTATTTCGGATTTCATTTTGTGTGATTTTTTTTGTAAAGTTAATTAGTTCCGTTTTGCTTGGGTTTGTTTTGATTTTCCAGTGGTCTAGGTAGGGTAAAAGGAGGGTTAAGTATATTTTGAGCTGTGCATTTGCAACTTCTGAGTGGAAACTGGTTTGCTGTGATCGCTGTATCATCTGCATACGTTGTTAATTTTGTTTGCTTTAATGTTGGGATATCCGATGTATAATATAAGTTTTGGGGCCAGCACTGTTCCTTGTGGGACCCTTGCTTTTTGTGGGTGATATTGTGATAGAGAGTTTTGGATCTGGACTTGGAGAGATCTCTGGGATAGGTAAGATTTTATTAGGGAGGTTACATAGGGTGGGAATTGTAAATTGTTTATCTTAGCGACCAACCCCTCTTGCCAGACTGTGTCGAAGGCTATGTCTAGTGGAGTGTGGTGTTCTTTCCTTTGTTAAAGTTTTTCGTTACTTCTGTTACAATTTTAGCGGCTGCCATCGTGTTATTTGCGCCTTTGCGGAAGCCATATTGGTGTTATGCTTTTCCTGCTGTCTATTTTGTCCAACCTTCGAAGGACGACTCTTTCTGTTAATTTGGAGAGGGTAGGGAGTAAGGATATCGGTCTGTAGGAGTGTGGATTTGTGAGATTTTTCTTTGGTTTAGGAATAGGGATGACAATGGCATGTTTCCAGTCTTGCGGGAAGTACTGATGCTTTAACATTGCATTGATTAAGTAGGTCAACTGCGTTATTGATTTCCTAGGCAGATTTTTCAGCAGGGCGTTATCAATTTGGTCACTACCCGGTGCTTTGTTGTTTGGCAGTTTTTTTGCAATTTCTGCAACTTCCTTAGGGGTGGCTAGATACTTTTCTAGTTCCCTCCTTTCAATGTTTATTGGGGCTATATTTTCGTATTCTCTTTCTAATAAGTTTTGTTCGGGGGTGTTAATTTTCGCTATTGATTGTATAAATTTTTTCGTAGGCTTTTGCAAGCATACCTATTTGCTTTCTCTATATTTGTTATATAGCTTTTTGGTTATCTTGAGAGAGAGTTGGCATGACAGTTGTTCTTTTTTTAATTAGTTTAGTTTTTTTGTTGTTCTTTTTTTAATTAGTGTCGTTTAAAATTAATCACCCTAGTGATATAACTCTTTTAGAACCATTGGAAAACGAATCAGTAAATTTAAATGAAATACATTGTTATGAAAGAGAAACGGATACTTCGGATACCAAACTTAATCAGTACATAACTAAGCTATGCAAAACTAATTTTAAGTAAATCAACAAGGAAGTGGTACGATTATATTATACACTCTATTTAAATAAATTGCATTTAACGTTCGCTAACCAGATAAAATACCACTGTAAAATTTATGCCACTGATAATTTGCCAGTGTTCATTAAATTATACATATATCTTATGATTCCCAAAAAAGAAATTTATGCAAAAGGAAACCACAATACTGATAAAGACACACTTGCCAGATTAAGATTATTATAAATCTATATGAAAACGAATATATGACAAATATTTCAGGCCATTTTACCAAATCATACTTGTTATTATCGAATAAGTCGGGAGAAAATAGAGACGATTTAAATAACTACTTTACGTTAAATATTGTTTCCACCAATCATCAAACAATAAAAGAAAATTAATCAAATATCGAAATTATTGAAGTCATACAACTATTATATATTAAATTGATAACGTTAATCAACTTTCAATAAACCTCAACATGCACTTTAACACCACATGTAAGAAGAAAAACCATTACCATTACTTTTTTACCATTACCCAAAGACGAGGTATTTAAATTATTTTAGATATTTAAATTTTTACTCTTACAATTATCTGTATTTACACAGAAAAGAAGCTTCTGACACTAAGCACCACGGTCGAGTTCCCCAATACCTAGAACTTTTACATTTGACTGTCATTGAACAATTAAACATTTTTAAAGAACCAAATGCACATGTACCAGGTAAATGCTATATGCCATTATTGCCCATAACAACTCTATACATAGAGTGACGAAAGATACGGCTTTAGAATCTAAATTTGAATATAGCTATATTCTGGTGCCGAAATAGTGTGGAGTGATTCATACATAATATCACACCACCATCACAATTGAACGGTCTGCCTATTTGCAATGGATCACAGAATTTCTTAGTGTGCAAATTTGTCTACCGCTCTCATTGGTGAGTTTTAGGCGGTTCTAAATTAAATTAAATTTCATTGGTCAAAAGTAAAGACGCGGGATTTCCTTGGATATATTGACGTATGCGGTGTTTCATGCATGTATGTTTTGGCGCGACAGTGGCGTTTCATTCTGTCTTATGTATGGTTGATTCGCGATATAAATTAATTATAATATTGTGTTATACGCGAGTGTTTAGTGTTTTTATGCGATGGAAGCGACGAATGCGAGTAGTTGCCAATAATTCCAATCGTAAGCGACCGAATTTGAGAGGAGGAGAACTGAAAATGATCAAAAATGCAAATGCCTCCTCTAAAATGATACGCCTATAAAATTTCGTTTCCTTCGCACCTCATCTCCCCGAGCCGTTCATATGCTGGTGATGAATCACTCCACACAATTTTTTTTGTTTATTTATTTAAAATACCAGATCAACAAATTAATGTTATACATGGTAGTGTTTAATATGACGGTACATAACAATTAAAAATAAGGACAAAAATATACATTTGGTTTAACCTAACATTAGTAGAACACTATTCGGAATCGCTACTGGAGAGCAAGATATCTTGTGGTAGTCGTTTTCTAAGTCTATTATTACAAGTCTTTTCACTTAGGTTTAAATTTCTGGCACTGATACAGTTGTTTATAGTTTCGAAAAAGGTTTTTGCACATGATTTTATGAAGACTTCAATTTGTGGCACTTCAAGCTCCCGATGGATTTGATTGCTTCTTATGAACCACTGAGCATTTATTGCGATTGTGTTATAATTGCGGTGTCATCTGCATACATGGTTATTGTGGATATCGGTGGTTGAGGTATATCATGCACAAATATATTGAATAGTATGGGACCCAAAATTGAGCCTTGTGGTATTCCTGCGTTGATTTGTTTATTATCCGATAAGCAGTTAATTCTGACACAAAAGGTCCTGGTTGCTACAAATGAAGCAATGACATTGGTGAGGTATGCAGGTGAGTTTATACTCTATATTAACTAAAGTATATAATATAAAGTAAATAATATAAAGTATATATTATATACTTTATATTAACTTGAATAGTAGTCCGTTTAACCATACCTTATCAAATGCTTGGGCTACGTCCAGGAATGCAACCGTTGCATGATTTTTATTTTCGAATCCGGTGGCGATAATTTTATAGATGTGTAATATTTGCTGTGTTGTTGAGTGGTTCGGGCGGAATCCAAATTGGCATTTGGGTAAGATGTTGTTTTCTTGTAAGAAGTCGCTCAGTCTGGATTGTATTATTTTCTCGAAAAGATTAGATAGGGTTATTAACAAGCTAATTGGTCTGTAATTTTCGGGTTTAGTTTTATCTTTACCAGGTTTGTTGAAAAAAATTATTTCAGCATGTTTCCATTCGTTCGGAAAGTATCCTTTGTTAGGCAACGATTGAATAAAGCAGCGAGAAAGGCCAGAGATTTCATTGTAAGATTTTTTAGAACAATATTTGGAATAAGATCGTGTCCTGGAGATTTCTTTAAAGGAAAGAAATTTATATGGTTTTGTATTTCCCTGGGGTTTGTGAATAATATATCAGTTTGGTTAAGGTTCATAGGTAAGGAGTTATTTACAAATTCTATCGTTGTTCTTGTAAATTAATTATTGTTGTCATTCAGGCAAAATGTATTTTCTAGATGTGAGGCGAAGGCTTGACATTTTTCTGCGTCACTGCATATTCTTTCGTTGTTGACTTGTAATGGTGGGATAATTGTTGGTTATCTCAGAAGACAGATAATAAGCAAGAAAAGCAAAAATCTATTACCAAAGAACAAATAATTTTATTGAATGCATCAATAAAAAAAATCAATGAAATAGCAGTAAACTTATTCCTGAAACAAATACTTTCAGGATCTAAAATAAAGCAAATAAATAATACTATTATACTAATATCTAAGCAACAAACTGAAAGCTTCAAGTGTCTTTTAACCCAAACAATATTAAATCAAATAACTCATCTTCGAAACAATTTATGATGCGTTTAATAAAAGTAAAGTAGCCATATCATTTGCAAAAATAAATACACTACACAATTCTACGGTTATACCAAGTAACTTACTTCCATCTCCCAGCATCTTAACGATCAATTATTACCTTTCAAGCCAAAATTAGAAATCTTATTAAAGTTTTAAAACCTAATTAATATCAGAAGTTATTTCAAAGGTTTTGGAAGTAATCCCCACTTCATATTATTAATACCCGCTGCCTGGGACTATATCAATCTAGTAGCTCTTGTGATGTTGTGGGCTTGCCGCACGACATCCACAAATGTGGAGCTCCATAGCGGGTGGAGAGCTAGATAGATGAGGATTTTTCTCTTCAAATTATTGATATTACTAATAACAAATCCAACAAACCTGAGACAGATCGGCAACGCTAGCTACAGCCACAACCTGCGGCGGAGCAACGTGGATCAATGTAGCTAAACCAGCCTGCGGCTGTGACGCAAGTCTCACTGCATGCCAATCTTCGTAAAAAGAGTTAGCGGTACTGAAGCCAAGAGGGGGAGAAGAGCACGCCAAAAGGCGGAGAGTGCAGCCACGCACCATCTCCGGCAAATCCACGAAAAACCCAAAAACAGACTAAAACACCCAGAAGGTGGGTTACCCTCCAGAAGGGACTCACATCCCCCTAGGAGGGAGGAAACCGATCGAGAACATCCTTGGAACATACCTCAAGAGAGTATAAAACTGCCCCCTGACAGGATACAAGGACGCCGCCCTAAACCACCTCAGGGTGGCCATAATAGACAAAAACTCCTATGTGAATATCCCAAAGGATAAGGAGGTCCCCTTGTCAAAAATTCACTGAAGGGAGAATTGTATTCTCCATCTCTATCTTCGCCACCAGCATTTCACTCGTGTACATACTCTGGTGAGATCACCAGAATTGTCTGCGAGGACAATCAAATGCTGGAATGGCTTAAATATTCTGTGGATAGTCTGAAGGTAGAATGCCGCGCTTACCGTCGCGTCGTGCGTATTGACCAACTGCCAAGACTGACAAATGCTACACTCTGGATCCCCGTGGAAGCGGAATGCGACCATGAGGAAAAGGAGGTCAGTCGCCTAGCAGGTCAGAACCTGATGGTTAGCGTGCGTCGGTGGTGCCTTTTCTATAATATAGAATAATTATGGTAGATTAAGAAGCATATTTTAATTTATGTGCTTAGCTATGTGTTCTTGTACACAATAGGGGATCTTTTCTCGGAGGTCTGGTCTTGGGGGTCTGGAACGTGGTTGCTTGGTGTGCGTAATATAGTTAGGAATTTTTTTTTTCCTTTTTGATTGTTATTATTTTTTTAGGAATTTTCCAATCCTCTGACGATAGTTTTTGTTTGTAAGTGATACGTAAATTTTGTTTTAAAATTGACGTGGAGCTTCTTCGTAGCGTCGAATCACAGGAGGGCCATACCAGAGCGTGGATCGTAGTAGGCGTAGAAGGTCCAGAGCGAGGTTCGTAGACTTAAAATAGTGCTTGGCTGTCGCAACTATTTGTTTTGAAATTTTCAGGATTTAGCTTGTAGCTGAGGTAGCCTTAACTGATTTGACTGAGTGATTCAAGTGATGCTACTGGAATGTCTTGCTGAAGAAAAATCGATTTCTTAAATACATCTCAAGTTGTAACGGTTTTTGGGCGTGTTTTTTGCTCTTGGTGCCTGAATTTTTTAGGGCCCCCACTCCACAGGTATTTCAGGCGGTTTTTTGCTACATGAACAGGATGTTTGTTGGTTTACCTCAGTTAATATTTAAGTTATAGACCTGCAGCTTTGATTGTCGGGTAGCTGAGGTCGAGGCCTTCTGAGGACTTCAGTAACGTCTTGTAAAGTTTGCCATTTCTTATGCGATATTTTGTTTCCTAAATATCTGGCGAAGTTCTTGGAATTTCTGTATGAGATTTGTACTGGGATGTAGAGATCGCCGAGGTTGACCTCTGTGCCAAATTTGAAGGTGATCCTTGGAGTAGTTTTGGTTTTATTCCATTATTCGTGTAAAATTACGAACAGGTGAGCTCCGGTGCTCCGCGGTTCGCGGAACAAAGTTGGCGGTGGGCGTGGCCAACTCCGATCGGAAGGTTCGGAAAATTGATTCCGATCGGAAAAGCGGAAGATCTTGTAGTAAAAACCCATGTGAAACTCGTGACGTCACAGTCAGGGGCGTGGCCTGTTGCTTAGGTCTCGGCGATACTGCGACTTGCCGTGGAGTTTGAGGGGCAACTCGGAAATGCTGTCGAGAACCTCCGGTGAAAATTTTATTGAAGTCTGATAACCTTGGGTACCTGGTGCTTAGGTGGAGTTTCCGGGGAAATACTGAAGATGATGTCATAAAAAGATGATGTCTTTGTGGAAGTCATGGGGCTGTGGCCCAGAATCGCTGGTTAAAATTTCAAAGAAATCGGCCTAGTGGAAGCTGAGATATTTGCGTTTGTTTTTCGCAATTCTAAAGGGAAAAATCTCGACATTTCTAGAGAAATCTAGAGAATTCTACAGAAATTTGCGTTCGCAAAATTGTGATACGTTTTTCAGTCGGCGAGACCCTCGAATTTGTAAACATTTATATATCTCCGTTATATCCGTTATATCCGAGTTATATCTCCGTCTGCATGGTAGCTATCGACGTGAAATTTGGTATGAGGGCTCAGGTTGTCGATTTTGTTGATTTGTCAGAGCGAGAAGTGGCCTGGACCTGGGGGAGCTTCTCCACAAGGTTCTTGATTCTTATTTTATTATACGATGTAATTTTAAAACGGCTTGGCATATCGGCTTCAAATCTTCTGGCTTAGTAGTAGTGATGGATAGGTATCATCAGCTAAATATATCGCCGCGTGCGTGGACGGGGGCGGCTACAGGGGGTAATGATTGCAACATGCTCTAGGTGTGATATCACCGTGGTGGTCGGTGATATCCACACGTAAATAATATGAGGGCATTAGGCCATGAAAGGTAAGATGTAGGAATAAGTAGAGAGTGACGTGAGCATGGGGAGCGGCGTCAGAGTGGTTTGAGCTGCAAGTATGTACACTAAGTGCACTAAATGGCAAGGGCGTACCCAGGACCTGCACTAGGGGGGGGAGGGCAGACGCAGGGGCGGCGGGTTTTCAATATGTCGTGGGGTGCAAGACCTGTGGACGCGCCTTCCGGGGGGTGTGCGGGGCAGAAGCCTCTCCAATAGCGCCGCAGGCGAAACTTTTGAAAATTTTCAAGATCACGCATTCTCCTGACACTTTAGAATTTTGATGAAAGATCCATTTATACAAAAATATAAACTTTCGCAAGGATAATTTTCGGAATAATGACCACGATACTCGGAGAGAGGACATAAATAAATAAATCTATTGTTATTTTTTTTTTGTTATGTTAATAAAAATTATTTGCGAAATGAAAAATAGATTCTTTTTTCCTCAAAAATCAATGGAAAAATAAAGTAAAAAACAGATTTTGTTTCAGTGTAGTGTAGTCTGTAAATTTGTAGAACAGTAGTGGTTCACTTTTATTTTTTTCATCATTTTATTTACTTTAGTTGTATGATTTTTACGTTTTGAGGGTCTAGCCCCCTGCCCCTGGCTGGGTACGACCTTGCTAAAAGGCGTTTATATCTGGTTGTAGTAGAGATATCGCCGTGAGGTTTGAAAAGGCATGTGTAAGGGATTACATGGAACCATGGGAGTGTTCCCACGGGACGACAACATTCTATGCTATTTATTTATTTTTAAGAATATTTTTATTTTGCAAATTTTCTATTAGAATGCTGTTTTTTCATTGAATAAAGTTTTTTTAATTATATTGTGTCTTTTGCATTATTTTGTTAATATTTTTTACATTATTATTCGTTTTAAAAAAATATGCTCCAATTTATTCAAAGGTTGCACAAAATCAATTTTTAGGGTAAATAGAGGTATGATCGAATTTACCCCAACCATAGGGATAAATTCGATAATTTTTCAAAAAATTATATAGAGCTACAAATTTTTAAAAAAATGAGAAAGAGGGGAAACGGACAACAAAACTTCAATGAATATAAATAAAAATCATCAGATTTTTTAACAGTTTTTAAAGTACTTATTCCGAAAAACCTAAAATTTTTTATCGAATTTACCCCGTTTTACGATACTGTTCTAATTTCTGTAAGTAATTGCAAAAACTGCACACTTATTAACTGCACACTTATTAATATTAACTCAATAAATTTAATAGATTTAAAAATATATCTTTCTTTAAGGATTTCATTAAATTTTAATTTGAATTCTAGAAAACCCATTCTAAACCAATGCCATGTTAAAAATGTCTATTTTGACAATTATTTACTTACCATCCCGCAGAAGGTAAGGGAATTACTTACAGTTTCGGTTGCCTTTGCCACCAGTTAGTGCACCATACTGTCGTAGAAACAAATATGGAAAGTGAACAAAAGGAGATTGATAATAAATTTAAATATATCGATTTATATTTTTGCTCAATAATGCTAAATTAACAATCACAAAAATTTTGCTTTCTTTTATATGCAAAATAAAGCTACATTTTCAGAACAATTATCTATATAACAAGAACTACAAGAGTATCGTATCAAGAGCTGAAAATTACGTGCAGTATAAAATCCAGTATGTTAATATATGAAAACAAGACACTATTATTATGGTAATATAATATTAATATCTTCTGTCGTAGTGGCGTTTCCGAAATAATATATTAGAATCAGCTGAAAGACCAGCGATAATCATTCTAGTTGTTTTTCGAAACATTACATAAACAGAAAATAAAAGGAATTATAGTTCACGTGATATTTGTTTTAACAGCTTTGTTTAAGTGTTTCTAAATATACTTCTAGTGCTTTAACATTGGAAACAGTTTCAAACCAGAGATATTAGTATAACGATGGATGTGAAGTTGCGCGTTAGAAACTGGTGGAAAAAACTGCGTTTGAAAAGCGCACTACAGCATATGGGTCTATTAGTTACTCTAATGGGATACACGGTCGCTGGTGGATGGGTATGTATAATTTGAAAAACTATGTGGTATATATTCTATATTTTAGAAAGCTTTTCTGTTCACGCAACGTGAATATTTGTAATAAAACATATTCCACATATCTAATACCTAATATAAGGGCCTCACAAATACTTTACTTGAAATAACGCGGACTCCGAATTTAATAAAATGGGCGTTACATACTTTGAAATCAGCAAATATGTGTGACAAATAGACAATGTTACAAGTTGAATGGATGGCCCATAATGTAGTGATATATTTTGAGGTCTAATAACTTTGCCTCTGAAATACCTATATGTATGTTTTGTGGTGTTTGTTTTTCAAATGAAATCACAAATGTTTCATTGTTTTAATTTTTCAAACTAGTTTCGACAGTCCGTAAATAATCAAAAGTTAAAATTTGCAGTATACTGGTTTATTCAAAAGGAAAAAGAACAAATACAGTAAAGTATATTATTAATAAATTAATCGTTTTCTCTTACTTTTAACACAATCAAGAACATCTAATATACACTGGCGGACAAAATTAACGCAACACAAAAAATTTTACCCAACTTTAGGATTGATATAAGGACCGATGTAAGGTGCGAATGGGACAACATGTTCTGATAAAATCTCTCTAATGTACCTTTCGCTATTTAGTGCACCTCCATGTACTGGTAACAATTCTGTACGTGCATTTAATGAAATTCCTCCCCACACCATCATGAAACCTCCATTGAAGAGAGTGGTTTGACGTATGTTACATTGTTCGTAACGTTCATTTGGCATTCTTATAACTCTTTGTCGAAGATCAGAACTGTAGAGGCAAAACCTAGATTCATCAGTAAATAGCACTCTTCCCCAGTCTTTAATATTCCACTCTAAATGATCCCTAGCTCTTCTGTGCTCTGCATTAAGAGTGGGTCCTGTAGCGGGAATTCGCATATGAAGATTACTTTCTTTGAGTCTTCTTATTACTGTCTTAGCACTAACTTCAACATAATGGAGGGCACTTAGCTGTTCCTGAAGGTTTGTGCTGGTAACAAATCGTTTTCGCAGAGCGCGAACTCTAATAAAACGATCTTGAATCGCTATCGTAACACGAGGTCTTTCTTGTTCTCGCCGCCTGTCGTAACTCTCGTGTGTTTCTCGAAACCGCTATACGACTCTTGATATGGTTGAAACAGAAACTCCTAGTCTATCAGCTACTACCCGCATACCAACCCTTCATTTATTAATGTCACTGCTTTAACACAATCATCATGGTTAAGATTTCTTCTACCTTGTTCCATATTCAAAATATAAATTTTGTATATCAACGTTTTGACAACTTATTAATTTTCATTGTTTTTACTATAGGTAAGCCTACTTTTAATTTTCTACTAAACTTTGATAAACTTGAAAACATGATTATTTTAAAATTTCTATATTTTCATTAAAAATGGAGATATTAAAGCGAATAAAAAAAAGGAAATATTAAGAAAGCATTAGACTATGCAATAATCATTATGGTTTACAGTATTTGTGTCTGAGATGACCCATAGAGTGTTTCAATGTTTGAGAGAAAAACTATCGTCATTAGTACAGCCTGTATGTATGTAATTTTTTGAATAAACAACAAATTTCAAAATTTCAGCGAATTCACTACAAAATATCCTATAATTTAAAGAAAGATGATCTAAATTAGGCGACGGCTTCAAAAAATAATGTATTCCAAAGTGGCGGACAAATTTTTTTGTGTTGCGTTAATTTTGTCCGCCGGTGTATATAATTAGATTATATATTATAGATTATATATTAAATAGGTCGGCGTTGAAAGAGGATACGAATCAATTACGTATTTACAATGTTTCAACTGTTTATTGAGTCATCTTCAGAGTTGTACAATACAAATTCGAAAAGTTAAAATAGTAATGCCAAGCAATATTTACTCCATACAATACAATAAAAAAATTTAATTAATGAGGAGTTAATGTACCATTTAGAAAATAAAATATAACAGTGGAAAATTTGAACAGGCAAAACTTTAAATCAAACCAGCTTATGAAAATCATATATTTGGTACTAATCAATTAAAATATTAGATAAAAACGTTTTTATTGTTTTTAAATGTTTTGCTCGTTTGTATTTTTCATTGTTATATTTTAAATTGGACCTTTAAAAAATTTTAATGGTATTGTATAAAGTAAAACTTTGCATTATTATTTTAACTTTCCAGCTATGTATTGTAGAACCCTGAAGATGACCTGCACAGTTGGCACACCTGCACCACAGGAAACGTTGGTAACGAAGTGATTTTTTCATATCTTCTTTCAATATTGACCTGTTTAACAAAACATTAACAGTAATTACCCATAATGACTCGTAAAGGGCCCCGTGTCCTTCAATCTAATCAGCCTATATTTCTCAAAAAAAATTCTTTCAAATCACATATTTCAACTTACTTCTTTTGTCACCCACTTTGTCAAGCTATTACTGTGGCTAGTACTCGCACCAGAAGTCGTGTGGTCCCAACAAAATTCCTTGTTGTAAAGTTTTTTTATGTTTTTCCTTTAACTGTCTCCATCGAGCTTGTTGCACAATTGGGCATTTTAACCTTGTTTTAAAGTTGTGCACAATTTACACTTAGCGATCTTATTGAGTTTATTATCTAGACTGGACAATCCAAAAAAATCAACAAATTTCTTTTTCTTGTTGTGGCTAATAGCTGCAGTATTCTTTCTTTTATTTTCTACTTTAGAAGTAGACGTTTTTTCTGGACACTTGCGATATTAGAGTCAGAGTCACCTTCATCAGTTTCATCAGGTAAGTAATAAGATTAACTACTCTTAAATGGTTCTGATAAATCGGATTTCTGCGAGCCAGACATGGTGTATCAACTTAAGCGGCGATTAATTTTACATTGAATTACTTTAATCAGAGCACAGGTGTCGGGTGTCGAGGTTTAGCCATTGTGTCGTCGCAGAACGCTCCGATTACTTGGCGATTAACCGGTAAATACAAAATCAAACTTTTTCAAACAGTAAAAAAGTTTCATTTCAAATGAAACTATAAAAAATCACACCAAATCAAATCAAGCTGTTACATTTTCTAAATTTGATTTTTCAAATCAAGTCAAACTATTTGGGTCAAATCAAACTAGTTTGATCTGATGAATCGCTGGTGTATGAATCGATGTATTGCACATTTATCTACCCCCCCCCCCCCCGCCCAAAATTAACTCCCCAAGAGGGGATGTAATAGTGGCAGGTGAAGTTGCAAGGGTAAATAATGAATTCTGCTAGAAAAGCCATTTAAAACGGTGTATTACTTGACCTCCATCCCCCCCTCCTTGCAATTGCAAGGGCTAGGTGCAGGTGCAAGGTGCAGAGCTAAAGGGGTGACGACAGGGGTGAGTTAGGGGTATGACGACATCCCTAAAAGATAGTTTGCCTATACACTCGGAAGGAGTGTTTTAGCGTTTATCTCATTTTTTTAAAATAAAAGGCAATTTTAGGGAGCGCTAAATTTTAATGACAAACCAGCGAAGAAGTCAACGCGGCACTTTTTCGGCTCCCAATCAAACACTGTTACGTCAATAAAACAAACAAATCGACAGCTATGTAAAGGAATAAGTGGTCTATCGAACCACGAAAGGAACTTCAAATATTGTGCTTTGGACAGAAGTTATAGCACATGCGGCAAAGGGTTACATTTTAGAACATTTTTTAAGTATTATTCAGTATATCATCAACATTTAATTATCTTGACGCTAGAACTTCGACAGAACTTCGACAAAACACCGTTGGAAACCTCAATTACTCAGGAACACTTTTTAAATAATCGCACTCAGATTAATGGTTGAGCCTCTAAGACGCTCGGAATGTTCAAACGCAGCCAAAACTAGGTCTACGTAACCTTGAGCGAAAAAGTGCTTCTCTACTCGGGCCTGCCATTCAGAAACTATAAATCCTAGATATATGCTTCCGCTGAGATTTCGGTAGAAAAACTCAAAATCTACTTTTCTTAATAACAACTTTTTGTTGTCAGACTAACGGTTTAAGCTACGATTTTACATTAGTGAAATTTCACCCCTTTGAATGCCTGGGGTAGTTTGCAAATTTAGGACAATAAATCTGTCATATAGAGGTAAGTACACATTTCCGAAGTTTTTTTGCCGGTCAAACCTTTTGCAGAAAAAATTACATAGTGACTGGACTATATAGGTTTTCAAAGGCAAAGTTATTAGACTTCTAAATGTGTCACTACATTATGGGCCACCCTTTATTAGATCAATATAAACATATTTATAAAGGGTGTCTCAAAATGAACGCAAGATTTGAATTAAATAGAAAACACAGTTTTTATTCTTTTGATTGTTATTTTTTTATTGAATCATAAAGTACATAGGATAGGGTTATTTATGGAATAACACATCGAGCAAATGGCCTCCATGGAGCAATGGCAAATGGCCTTTGTAGAAATTTCCCATGGCCATTCTGGATAAATGTGGCTGAATTTCGTTGATGCAGCGTTGAATCTCCTCCTTTAATGCAAGGGTGTTTGTGGGCCTGTTGACAAAGACCTGTGATTCAAATAACCCCATAAAAAGAAATCTAATGGTATTAAATCACACGATCTAGGGGGCCAATTCTGATCAACGAAACGAAAGAGTATGCGGCCTGGAAATGTCTCATGCAGTAATTGAATTGTTTCACGGTATGTATGGCATGTGGCACCGTCTTGTTGAAAACACGTATTGTCCACATCAATATCATCCATTTTCGGCAGAAAGAACTGTGTTATCAAGTCGCGATATCGAGCACCAGTAACAGTCACTGCTTGACCAGCCTCATTTTCAAAAAAATATGGTCCAATTATGCCTCCAGCCCAAAATCCACACCAAACAGTGACATGTTGTGGATGCATTTGTTTTTCGACAATTACATGTCGGTTCTCAGAACCCCAAAAGTGGCAATTTTGGCGATTAACAAAGCCATCAAGGTGAAAATGTGCTTCATCGCTTAGGATGATGTTGCTCGAAAAATCAGCATGCATTTGTTGATGTTCAATAATCCATTCAACGAACTCTCTTCGCTGTGCATGGTCATTAGGCTTCAGTTGTTGCGTTAATTGAATTTTGTAAGCATGGAGACACAGAATCTTTAGTGAGTATACGCTGAAGAGAGCTTCTTGAAATTTGCAATTCTTGTCAGCGACGCCGAATTGAGGTTCCTTGATTGTCACCGACACTCTCACGCACTGCTTCGATATTGACATTTGAACGGCTTGTACTTGGACGACCAGTGTGTTTGACGTCTCCAACGGATCCAGTCTCCCTGAATTTTTCAATTAATCTCTTCACAGTTGACGAAGTTAAAACACTATTCCGCCCATATTTTGTATGAAATTTTCGAACTGCGGCCGCCAAGCTTTCATTATTTGCTTTCATTATTTGCTTTCATTATTTGCTATTACATTTGCTATTACCGTGGTGATTTTGCTGTTGACATGTGAAATCGCAGTTCGGTTGTAAATTGTTTGTGTGTTATTTTTTGAAAAAATGCCTTATGTGGGGTTATCAGACGTGCAAAGGGGAAGAATTATTGCTCTGATAGAACTTGAAATGCCACAAAGAGAAATTGCAAGGACAGTAGGGGTTACACAAGGGGGCGTTTCGAAGGTTTCTAGAATTGGGAACCTAAAAAATCGATCAAGAAGAAGCGGTGGAAAAGTTACTACTGAAGAGCAGGACCGGTTTCTAGTTCAAATAGCAAGAAGAAATCCGATTATCTCATCTCGAGCTGCAAAGGCAACATTTGCTAGTTACGGGTATTCACGTTTCCGTCGAAATCATCCGGAAGAGGCTTCGAGCTCGAGGATTATTTTGCAGAAGACACTTAAGGGTTCCCAAACTAACAAGACAACATAAAATTGACCGGCGAATTCGAGTTTTGAGAGGTCGTGGGAGACAGGCTAGATTCGCTGTTGCTAAATCTACCCAAATACAAAATAGGAACTGTAATGTTTTGGGGTGGAATTATGACGGATGAGAAATATAATAAGACAAAACTTCGGGTCCTAGGTATGTTGATTTATTTCTAGGACCCACAGTAAGAAACTGGAGAGGCGTTTTTGGCGAAAATTTTGTTTTTATGAACGATAATGCACCTCGCCACCAAGCAGAGTCGCCACACTTTTTTGGAACAGAGGATGTGACTGTTTTACAGTGGCCTAGTTGTTCACCTGACCTTAATCACATAGAACACGCATGCGATATGATTAAAAGAAGGATTAGAGCTCGAGTCAATAACCCTGGCAACACAGACCAACTGATTAGAAGAAATCAAGCCAACTGATTAGAAGAATTTAAAAATCTTCCCCAAGAAAATATTAATAACCTAATCGATAGCACGCCTCGTACAATTCGCGCATGTATTGAGGCTAGAGGTGGCAACACTGATTATTAAATTAACAAGAAAATATTATTTGTTTCTTAAATTCCCTATTACTTTAAAGTGTTTCTTTGAGAAAAAGATACGGTTTACGTTTCGTGTTACTACAGAACTTATTTAAAAAGTTGCTGTTTATTTTTTCAGTAAAAATGGTTTGCATACACCTACCTCTATTTATTTTCTATCAATTTCTCTTTTCTTTAAATTTGATCAAAGAGGAGAACGGGTGAGTAGATATATAATATATATCTATATAATATATATCTACTATATTATATATCTACTCGGGTGACTCCATATAAGTTTGGTTGTGTGTATATGTTAGATCACTGATTTGAAATTTACCCTTTTAAAAACAATTTTTATTTGATTTTCGATAGTGCGAACTATCTTGACAAAAATAACATAAGATTTGAGTTGCTTCGTAAACTTTACTTCATAGCTACAACTGAGTAACAACTAAGTGACAACTAGTTAATAACTGTTTGAAAAGTGGATAACAACTCAGCAGAGTATTTATGTACTCTGCTGAGCTAACCGCAGTGTCAGGTAAGTATAACAGTTCTTTGAAATAAAACAAGTATATTTATGCAGATTATGCAGAAATACATGTGAAACAATATGTAATGTGATATGGCAGGAAATCGTTATGTTTGCAACGTAGCAAAATATATTGTTTTGAAGAACAAGTATACGCTTCTATTCATATAGCAGGTGTGAAATTTAATCTAACATATATAATATACAATAAATATATACATCGGTCTGGTAAAACACATACATATCAAATAAACAGTATAATCAGGAACATTTTATGATATATTTTCGAGAATAAAATACAGAGTAAACATAATATTTATTGTTCTCTTTGAAGCATTTCCCTTTGAAATTTAGTTAAGCAAAATCATTAATTTACTGGCAACTGTTTCAAAGGATTTTTTTATGTGTGCGCGTTGAATGAAGGAAAGCTTCTTCAATCAACGTGCGTTAGACGATATAAGAACATTTAAAACTTCCATCTTTCTAGTTCTATGCACATACTAGATGTAAAACAATTTCAATTAGATATATTTAAACACTACTGTTGCCTATTATAATATCCGTGCCTTTTACGGTCTCTATTATGAAATTTCTCCGCTTACCTATAAATAGTGCAGTCATTTAAGGTAAAAATTATTTATTACCTCCGAATTCTTTTAACCTGCTTCGATTTTCATGAAAATTTAGAATTAATCCAGTCCAGTCATTATGTATTTACAAATACACCATTTCCTGCAAAAGGTCTGACCGGCAAAAAAACTTCGGATCTGTGTACCTCTATATGGCAGATATATTGTCGTAAATTTGCAACCCTCTCGGCGTCGGGCACAACCTACCTGTAAAGATATAAATGTTTACCTTTATGTTATTTATTTATTTTTACTGCGTAAATTTCACGGTGATATCATTTTCACACGCGTAAATTTCACGGTGATATCATTAGTGACGTCACCATGAAAATAGTATAAATATGGTAGATTTTGTAGTTTAAGATTAGTTTTAATCGTCTCCGGATGATGCCAAATTGGTTGGCGAAACGCGCGTCGAGCGAAGTGAAAGTGTTTTGGTGTTAGTGTTATAGTTACATCAAAGGTTCCAGCCCTGTCCAGTATGTCTTTCCGAATCGAATGAGCCCTAAATTATAATTTTCGATACAGGGTAAGAGATATTCACCAAAATGGCACTTGTTGACTAGACTATTAATAATGTTTGATTGGAAGCCGGAAAAGTGTCGTACTGACTTGTTCGCTGTTATTTCATTTATAGTTATCCCTCCCTACAATTGCGCTTCATTAAAAAAGTACAATATTTGAGAAAAACGCTAAAATCCTCCTTCTTTTTTTTTAGGCAACCCAACTTTTAGGGGTGTCGTCATATCTCAAACTATTTTCAATAAAGTACAATTTAGGGAGCGCTATTTTAATGACAAACAAGCGAAAAAGTCAGCGCGGCACCATTCCGGATCCCAATCAAACAATATGAAATAAAAAAAACAAATCAGCAGTTAGTCAGTTAATCAGTGGTCACGAATAGAACTTCGAAAATTTTGCTTTGGACAGCAGTTATAGCACCTGCAGCAAGTGGCAACTTTTTTTCAATATATGCGATATAGTGGCCGACATAATTTCATTAATTATGACGCTAGGACTTCGAACAAAACACCGTTTGAAAGTCCAGCCGTTTAGAAGTTATTCCAGGAACGGCGATTTTAACAAAGTATTTCCCATGGCCAACTTGCACCGCGTCTGCATGTGAACGCTCTATGCATCAAAGTCCACCACGAGTCTTTGAATCCACTCTGTAGCCGAAACCATACCTACGATTTCACTACAAATTTCAGGAGGTCCTACACGGTGGAGCACTCTAAAGAAAGTCCTCGCCTGCAGCAACCGAACGGCGAAGACCGCAGCCCGCTATCTCCTACATTAACGGAAATAGGTACCCCAAGGTCTGCGCAGCACAGCACAAAAAGCCACAAAGTCATGCGCAGCGGAAAGCCTCGAAATGGCGTGCAAGCCGACGTCCGCTATTACCAAACTTTGGACCCGAGGAATAGGATAATATAAATGGCATTTTCCACCTTAAAAATGGATCATTTCGTCCAAAAAATAAATTTTGTTTCGGATCAACTTTTAATGCAATTATTGTAGGAAATACTGATCCTACGAGGACAATCGTTAGGCGTGGGGTCTATTTAACTTTAATTCAAACACAGAACAATGCCTATAGATATAATTGTTCTCATAATTTGATATATATTATATTTACAGATATAATAGTTCTTAATTACTCAGTAACATGATGCTTTTTACATAATCGCAATAATCAGAGCAATGGTTCAGCCTAAAACGCTCGGAATGTTCGAACGCAGCCAAAACTGGGTCCGCATAACCTTGAGCGAAAATGTGCCTCTCCACTCGAGTCTGCCATTCAAAAACTATAAATCCTAGATATATGCTTTTCGCAGAATTTTCAGTAGACAAATTCAAGATCTACTTTTATTAATAACAACTTTTTGTTGCCAGGCTAACAGTTTAAGCTATACGTTTCCACGTTAGTGAAATTTCACTCTCTTGAAGGCGTGGAGTAACTTGGGGTACTCCAACTCGTAGTCGAGTCTGTGAGTCGGAAAAAACAGTCATTATAGCAAACTTTATGCCCCAGGACCAGACCACCTCCCTCCTATTGTTGACCTTTTATTGGCAAAAAACAACCCCCAAAATAAGAATTCGCGATTCGCTCTCTTTTATCGGTAAAAATTGCATCTATCCCCGACTCCCCCACCCCTTCGCACACCCCAACTACCCTCAAGGGGGGTTGAAAAAACATTTTTATAATCCCAACGTAATCCCTCGTTTTCGTGGATGCTGAATACGGTACTCGGAATTTCCCTTTTGTGAAAAAAGTCCCCACCCCCCAAATCGACAAAAAGAACCCCCCACGGGGGGTGAACATGGAAGAAATGTACGACATCGGCCCGCGTTTTCACGGATGCTGAGCACGGTCGTCGATATTTCCCTTCTGTGGAAGGCATCCCCACCCCCAAATCGACAAAACAACCCCCCCACGAGGGAAATTATCTTGAACCCAAATTTACCGACCAGCCATTGGTCCCAGATTTTTTTCTTAAAGATTATCATTTTGGTTGCAAGACAAAGCTGTTGGCTGTTCAAAGAGATATAGTCAATTTTGTAAGAATTGTCACGAAGAGACAATTCTTACAAATAATAATACGCAGGTAGAGGACGAACCAGATGGTCCTGCAAAGGAATCTCAGGAGAATGTTGATATTCTAGACGATTTGATGAATTTAGAACCAGAAATTCACATGAGTGAATCTGATGCAGATACAGACGATGAAAGATGTGATGTGCACTTCGAAGATTATCAGCCATGTAATCCTACTTGCAGGAGGCGACGAATGAATTAATCTTATTGTAAACCTAGTAAACGAATAAACGTTATATGTAGTATGGGTAATTTCTAAGCATGTTTTCATTTTTTTTATACAACTGACGTATGATGATAGTGTAACAAGATTTGTTCAATTTATTAATTTTTATTGTATGTCCATACCTATTTGTTTTTTAATATATCGTCGCCTGAATGCAGAACTATGGTAGGTCCAAAATTGACATTTTTCAGGAGACGATTTTTTTAATTTGTACGAAAACTGATTGAATATTGCAGAATATAACAATTACTTTAAATTAAAAAATGAACAAGTAAAATAACGTCAGGGTCACAAAGGCATTAGATATGAAATTTACAAAAAAAAATGGACATAGAATAGTTACGCAAGACTAAACTATTTCAAGTCCGTAATTATGGAGTTAGAATTTTCAATATAATGGACTCACACTAGTTCTGATGTAAGAGATTTAAGATTAAAATAAAATAAACTACATTATGTAGAACAAACTATATTGCACTTCATTTACGCCTTGTTGAGAGGTGAATGGTAACTGTTTAAAGTAGTCATGATATTGATCCGTAATAACACCTGTGGCACAAAGGAATTGTAAATGATCATACTTTTTCTTTTGAAGTGGTATTTTTTTTGTAAAGGGCTAAAAGCTTTATATCACTAATATTAATGTTAGTTAGCGATCGCGTTCCTCTTTTAATTAAACATATCTTTTTAAATTGATCATCTGCATGATTTGTTTTAAAAAGCAGAAAATTTGGAAATTCTGGATCTAACTGAACTATTTTAAATTTGGATATAAAAACTTTGTTATTATCTTCGTCTTTGTCAACATTTATTGCAATTTTACTTTGAAGATTTTTTAAATCAAACACATTTTGAGATAATTCACAAACAGTGTAAAATGGCGTCTTCCTTTTGGCGGCTCTTACTATTGAATACCATTGTTCTGGTACATAAACAGGTATATTTTTTGCTGCCCTTTCAATCACACTGTGGACGGAATCTCCTTCACTTTGTGTATGGCCGGGTTCTAGGAAAATATGACGTATTTTGATCACATATTTCTGAGACAAATAACTATATAGCGCAAAGAGATATTTGTTGCGATTCTGACCGGCATAATTGTCAGAGAAAAAAGAATATTCTTTGATACCCTTCTTGATATGATCTTCTATAAACTTCAAGAGGCAGCTCCCTATTTCCGATGATCCTCTCCTTGCGATGCACTCATGCCACATAAAACATTGGCACTCTCTTGTTGATAAGTTGTATATTGTAAAATTATATGTTGAAAGTTTTAGTTTGTAATATGCTAGACCAACATTTGACTTAGGTGTAGAAAGTACCTGCTGTAAATCAAAAACGGCCGAACAGAATGTGGGGTTGTCATGCGCAAAGTCTTTGTCTTTGCTTTTTAATTGACGAGATAATTCTTTATTTTTTAGATGTTGTTTGTACTCATGTTCGATCTCTCTTTTGGGTACAAAGAATGAAAGGTTGAAATCAGTATTAAATATTTCACGATAGATACTTTCTGTAGCTACTTTAGTTATATTATTCTCCTGGCAATGTTCCAGGTAAAGAGCATACATTTTCGAAACATTAAGAGTGGCTGGCAAATATTTTCGTTAGGTACTTTTTCGACAGTAGTGACTTTCAATTCTTTCAAAAGCATTATTCTGGTTCTTCTGCTCTGTACTGTGGGCTCTTTAATGTTAACTTCTGGTTTAGGAAGTCTTCGACACCTTTGTTTCTCTTGGGCACAGACAAACTTTGAAATAAAATCACGTTGCCGATTTATATCGCTCAATGCCCAAAAACTTGTAAATATACGTTTCCTTTCTTCCTCTGAATTTTTTTCACTGCATTTGTTTCTGCAGTTTTGACAGGGAGGTTTCAATTTTCTTTCTGTCTGTAAGTGGCCTTTCCAGTTAACATACGCTTTTCCACAGTTTCTAGCACTTTTAATACTATTTCTTTTCCAACTGTTCAAGTTCCTTTTCCTTTTCCTACTCTTTTTTTCGTTTAGATTTTCGCCTTCGTCTTCCGTGGCATATTCTGTTTGTCGTGAACTTATATTTTTCCTATTATCTAGATCAGAAGGACCAAAATCGGGGTCGTCGCTGTCGTGATCCATTGCATATGGGTCAGTTTCGGGGGATAAAGGAATATTGTCATCAGATTCTGTTGACATCTGCACGTTGGTTAAGGTGGCTAATATTGGCCGCTTCTGTTGGTTACGTAAAAGATAATCTTGGTTTCTTTGTAATATTTCCAAACTGGAATCAAAGTACAAGCTAGCACTTAATGTGGAGGTTTCATATGGCAGTAATTCTTTAGGAGGTATTAAATTGCTCAAAAAGAACATTAGCCGTTCAATGTAGTTTTTATTACTGGCATCTTCCAGCAGGCCCTTTTCTTTTACATTTTAAATATCTAAAAAATATATTACTAAGTAAGTTTACTTCATCTTCTTCCTATTATATTTACAATTACCTGTTGTGATAGTCTGTGTAAAATTGTATCCTTTACTGTTTTCAGTATGATCATCTGCTGTTGCTCCACCTTAAACTACAATACTTTTACATACCTAAAGTTTTGTAACCTAAAATTTATAGTTTGTCAACAATGGTTTTTGTTTTATTTATAATATAATATATTATTTAATAATTAAATATACATACGGTGCGAGGAACTTGTCTCTGGCAGTAAACTCAAAATTTTTTGGACCCTGCTGCAAGCCATAACAGGTGGTATGCAAGCCATAGCAGGTAAGTATATTATAAAGCAGAAGAATTGTATGTCCACTGTATTGTAACTAATGTCCACCTTAAACACAACAGAACTATGCTATGTCCACCTTACACTTCAGACATACACTACCATCCTTACTGATCATAGTTCTGCACTCAACTGAAGCAAGACAAGGTATAGCATCATATTTTATTATAGTAAAGTAGGAGGGGGAACCTATCGCTGGGACTTACAATACTTCTGCATGCAAATAAGCGGGCTATTAACTATCTAATTCGCCCATAAACCTATATTTGACAAATATGGACATACTAGTTCTGCATTCAAGCGACGATATATACTATCTTTAAATTAATCAAGAATCTTTTATGAGTAATAAAAATGAAACCACCCCTATTACCTACTTCTTTCCTACATATTTTCGGCGAACTGAATTTCGACATACTATATAGCACAACAATTTACACAATTTACCAAATTCAAAAATCGGCCATTTTCACCCTCGTTGGGGGTTGTTTTATCGATTTTGGGGGTGGAGATGCCTTGCACAGGAGAGAAATATCGACGACGGTGCTCAGTATCCGCGAAAACGGGGGATTACGTTGACTCGGCCGATTTCATATATTTCTTCCATGTTCACCCTCGTGGGGGGTTGTTTTGTCGATTTGGGGGGTGGGGATGCCTTCCACAAAAGGGAAGTGCCGACTACTGTGTTCAGCATCCGCGAAAACGAGGGATTACGTTGAGTTTATAAAAATGTTTTTTCAACCCCCTTTGAGGGTAGTTGGGGGGTGCGGATGGGCGGGGGGGGAGTTGGGGTACAGTTGCATGGTGTTGACCATCCGCGAAAACGGGGCATAGATACAATTTTTGCCGATAAAAGAGAGCGATTCGGGAATTCTTATTTTGGGGGTGGTTTTTGGAAAATAGGGGTAAACGCAAGCTGGAAAAGAAATTTGTGCCATCGCCCTACGCCATAGTGTTCAGCGACCTAGAAAACGGAGGGAGGTGGTGGTCTGGTCCTGGGGAAAAGTTTGCATACTCTTCCGACTTACAGACTCCACTATCGGAGAGGGTTGAAAATTTAGGACAATAAATCTGCCATATAGAGGTACATATTTCCGAAGTTTTTTGCCGGTGAGACCTTTTGCAGAAAAAAAAGGTATATAATGACTGGACTATAACTGAACTTATATTATTAATAGAACAAATTTCGTGCACATTATCATTATGGTGTTGAATTCTGTTTTTTATGAAACTGTATTAGCTTCTGAAGAGTAAACAAAAGCGACGCCGGTTCTAGTTAAACCGTGTTTATACTATATTATAACACATAATAATATACCAGCAGCACCATATTACATAGTATATTGTTAACTTACATATTTTAAATAGTATTATTATTCCAGGTATTTCGAAGATTTGAATATCCTGCCGAAGTGGCAAGAATAAATTATTTCAACCGGACAGTACTTTACGAAAGACAGAAATTAATCCGAGTTATTGTAAACAATACGGAACTATCAAATTTAGAATATTTAATTTCTGAGGAACTAAATAGATATGAAAGAACTCTTCAAGAATCGTTTATGGCTGGCATTCCTAGATTCCCTCAAGGCGACCTAGTAAAGTGGACGTCTCTCAAAGCTGTATTTTTTTCCTCCACTGTCTTAACAACCATAGGTAAGTCTTAATAGTTATTTAACGAACTAGTGTATTAATGACAGCGATTAATAATCGAGATATTTTAACTTTAAATTTATTTAGAAAGTATGGAGGCAGAAGGTGTTTCACAAAATTATATTTCAAATATTAAGCGTGACATTACTGACAGTGACAGATTGATAACACGGTATCTTGATTTGGAAATAATGGAAATTTAAATCTATGCGTATCTTTCACTAAAATCGTTTATTAATAGAAAATCATGCATTAATAGGGGTCATTAATAAACGATTTTGTATACATTAATTAACCTCGTAAATACACGGTCGACGGAAAAGAATTTTAATGAGCTTAGCTCCTTAAACCCTATTCTTATAGACGGAGAGCCAGAGCCGAAAAAATTCTCTGAATTTACGAAAGTTGGGTTTTCGGTCGTTGGTAACAGTAATTGTGTACACAAACATACTCTCGTCAGTCAATCTAATGTTAGAACAGAGCTGGTTAGTTAGTCCGAATAAATGCATGACGTTTTAGAATGATTTTGACATTGGCTGCGCTAGTCTGCTGGTGGAATGTGTGATTGTTGCGAGTTGTTACCAAGCGACGCTTCCGCGCATTTTCAAAATGAACAGAATTTGTGTATTCTGCCACCAAAACCAAGAAGCGTTAGGGTAATTTACAATGGACACTTTAAATCTTGCGATTTTGCAAATTCATGCAAAGTATAAGTCTAACAGTCAGAGTTGAAAAATTTCTCTGAATTTACTAAAGCTTGTTTTTCGGTAGTTGGTTACAATAATTGTGTACACAAACATACTCCGGTCAGTCAAGCGAATCGTGGAACAGGTTACTCAGGTGCGATGAAAATTGTTATATAGCTTCTATAATATATTATAATGTTATTTTTGTACTGGGTAAATTTAATTTTCAAATTTAAGTTTCACTAAAATCTATGAGCTCTATTTAAATTGTTCCTTTATTAAGGTTAGTACTTGATAAATTTAGAAAAAACTGTTCAAAAGTTTTTATCTCATTTTATAGTTGATTAAATTTTAGCATGCACCATGCAACTTCCATGCAACTCAATACCTCCTTTAATACTATTCTCCCCTTATTTCTCTCTGCAAACAGCTCCCAAATTTATAACTCCAATCTCCGTTTCTTATTTTCTCTCCATTAATATTTTTCTTGCTTGGTTTCCACCGTTTTTGTTTTCCTGCTCTCTTGATTCATTTTTAGAATACATTCTATGCCATGTTCTATTTTCTATACTAATGTCTATGCCATGCACGCTTTCTCGCTTTTGTTATCGAGTTTAGTTATGTTTAGCATCTTTACTCATTCACTGTGTCTACTACTACTTTACCTACAATTTTCATTCCTACTTCCTATTTAGTATATACTATAATGTTCCCTTCTATAACTGATATATCTTGATACATACATATTATTATGTAATTTTGGACTCCTAATCATTTTTGATAATATCTCATTTGATACTTACCAAATTGTCTTGCACAATATTTTAACGAGAAATCTCTACGCTAAGTGATGTATATCTAAGTGATGTATATATAATTAATTTATTATTTATTTACAGGTTATGGGAACATTGTGCCGATGACAACAGAAGGTCGAGCTTTTTGTGTGGTATTTGCCCTTGTGGGGATACCTTTAACTCTTACGGTGATTGCAGATTTAGGACGTCTGTTTGCATCCACAGTTTCAACTTTTTTCCAACATATTCCGCCACTACCTTCTCAGTTTAGGTAATTAAGTATTTATAATTACTATTGTTCTTTACGTGTTTAACACTTTCCTAGATAAAATATTATGTATCAGCGTTGACTGAAGACTTTCACCCAGCGGCTTCAGTGTCATATAGTTTCATAATTAATTCCTTCTTTTGGCGACATAAACCAACCTTACGGAGAATTATTATATAGCTGCTTACTTTTGGTGATTTATAAATATATGGCGCTTCTCAGTGGGGACTATTTCGTATCGTGACTTGTTTTTGATCAGGCCCATCTCAAAAAGTCATGCTGACCTCATGCCCCACTCCACCCCCTCATGTGTGATAAGTGGAATGTTTTAGTTTTTATTTTTCTGAAAACGGTAAGAAATAAAAACATTGTTTTGATGCCATTCGATAGAGCATAAAATTCTGCATAAGAACGATAACCTAATCTTTGTTTATGTTTTCAAAGTAAGGCTCCAGAATAACAAGAAAATGGTAGGAGATAATCACAATAACACATGTTGAACAATATTGTTACGCCACTGAGTTCGTAAAATAAGTGAGTACTGTCCAGAATCCAAATACATTTTATTAACTTAACACAAGTCAAAACTGTTTGCAATGATAAATTACTACTGAACGCTTTCAATTACTTGTTACTAGGTCTTGTCTCTATGAGCATTCAAACTAAACTAACTCGTGTCAGTTCGTCATTTTTCATTTACCTAGCTCTACCATCATTAAGTACTTTACTGTGGATGCTATTATAGTGCTTTTATATACTTATCTCTGCTCTGTGGCTATCTGTTGTTGGTTTATGTTAGTGTTGGGGGTACAATACCTGGGGGTGTTTTTTGTTTTTTTTTGGCTGTGTTTATATATAATTTTTTTTTCCTCCCAGTTCTGATTACATATTGGATGTTATATGCCTGTTATGGCTTACATTTGAATACGAGGTCTGTTTGTTTATTTATGTGTTTGTGTGTGTGCATGTATTTGTATGGGTTCTATATGATATTGGTTATTGTTTGTGTGTTTGCTCTTAGAGGGGGGTTATAATAATAATTAAGGGACGGGAATTTGGGGTACGTGGGAAATCAGGGGATTCTGGCTGCGTCCAGAGACGTGTTTTCAAGTTTATGTATATCCGCTTTAAACTTGGGGCATTGCCTCTGTAGGATGAATTCTCCTACTTTGTGTTATTTTGGAGTACTTCCAGTCTATCTTGGCTGGTTCTTGCTATTAGCGGGTACCAAAGAGGAGAGGCATAGGTCAAGATAGGCCTTAGGTAGGCTTTGTAGATTGTACTGGCGTATGTGGCGTACTGTGGCGTATATTTCAGTAGCGTATATTAACAAAGTAGCTTGTGTCTTGTTGGGTTTGTATGTAGTCCCCAGCTCTTGTAGTAGTTCGTTGTCTCGTTAGTATGTCTGTAGTAGTTCTTGGACCAGTATTTGAGATCTTGATTTAGCTATGAGCGCTGTGTCGTACGAGTATAACGCGGTGATTAGTCTGTGATCACGAGGCTTCGGGATGTCATTGATATAAATATTGAATAGTATAGCGCCTAACGACGATCCCTGGGGGACTCCTGAGATCACGGGGTGTAGGGAATAGGATGTGTCATTTATGGTTACATATAATTGTGTTCCCGAGATATATATGAATGTAGGATCTTGATAATTCGTTCCGGATATTCAGCTTGGCCTAGTTTGAGTAGAAGCCCAGGGTGCCACACCTTATCAAAGGCCTTCGCCAGATCAAGTGTGATAAGCCCTGTGCTTTGTCCATGGTTAAAATTTATGGTTATGTGTTCACATACTCTTAGAAGTTGCAATATAGTGGACTAACTAACTAACTCATGTCGCGATCGGCTGGCCCTTATATACTATTTTCAATATTATGGGAAGTTCTAGAAGCTTCTCGATTATTACATCCCATTCTAGATTGTTCTCACTTGTTCCATCTCATTCTAGATTATTCTCATTTATTCCATCCTATTCTAGTTTATGTACAAGGCATCTCGAAGGGTTCTATAGGGGGTAGTCCACATGTTCATATACCGCAACTATTCTAAATGGGGCCAGGGATGTATCTCGGTTCTTTGAAGTCATAGAGGGTTGAGACTTAGACCTTGGGGGGTTGTATCTGGCACCCCCAGATGCGACATTGCCACATCGTCGGGTGCGATGTGCTAGATTGTGCAGTTTTTCCCTAGAGCTAGGGATTTTTCAATATATCGTGCACAATCGGTTATGACGATTCCGTAACTCTATCTTTAAAACCACTTAAAAACAAGATTAAAAAATTTTAGACTAGTATTTTCTCTATCGATTGGTAAATAAACTTGTTTCTTGTCTTTTAAAATAAAGCCACCAGTGGCATACAAAAGAAGTAACTGAGTAGGATGAATGCCTAAAAATTAATATTTTTGATTATATTCTCTTAATATATAATTTTACTATTTATTATTTTATAACTTATTTATTATTTTATGTATGCGGATAAACATCATTTTAAAAAATATATTAGGTGCGTACCTATTAGTAGGTAGGTAATAAAAGTAAATAAGTTAATATTTTAACAATTTTTAATATCAAAAATACATCGCTTAATATGCAGTTCATTGATTTAGTCTTGCATCCAAAAGAACTTACGTCGGAACAACTCAATACTATTTCAAAATTTGTTATAATAACGTGCGATAAACATTCCGAAACTAACGATATTGACGTTTGCCGAATGCAACTTTTCCTCAAAAAAACCAAACCGTCAACAATGTCAACAAGTCAACAATGAATGCTGTGGCTTTGGAATGCATATTAAGCAATATATTTTTCAAGCAGATTTTGTTTGGGGTAACCTGTGCCAATCAGTAGTAGAACTTCCATGCCCATCGAAATGGGGATGGACTCTTCTAAACAAGAAATGGACGCCATTATTGACCATTACGGAAAATGAAAAAACATCTTTCGATATTTTATTCAAATGTAAATGTATAACTTGTGGCCCAAAATGCAAATGCTTACAAAAATTTGAATTGCACTAGGCTATGCTTGTGTGCAGAATGTTGGTATTAATTTAAGGTGTAAAATATGTTAGAGGATACTACAATACTTGTAGTGATACTTGTAGCTTTTTTATACTATTTTGATTAACACTTTCTGTCATTGCCTTTGAAATTAAAAATTGTTAAAATATTTACTTATTTACTTTTATTACCAACTAGTACGCCCCGGATTATTTTTTAAGTGATATTTATCCACACACATACAAGAAAATAAATAAAAATCATATTTTAAGAGAATATAATTTTTAATATTATTAATTTTGAGAGAATATAATACACACCCCACAAAAATTATCGCTCACCGAAAATGTTGCATAAGTTTGATAGTGTTTATCTTTAGAGTCGTTTGTCCGATATGGATGAATTTTTTTTGATGATAGGTTGACTCTTCCATGATCATTTCCTACTGATTTCTTAAAAAAAAGTTTTTTTTTTATCAAATACCGGGTGTTACAATGATCTTGAGTTTTGTTCCGACAAATTGTAACGCCCTGTGGAGTTCATCTGCAACAACTGCAAATTACAATTCATAGCTTACTAAAGCCTCATCTTTCAGTAACATTCTCTTTTTTGGTTCACTTTATTATCTCTGTGATTAAAGGAGAGACGTAGTTTTTTAGCACAGCATGTTATTATTGATTAAGTTTATATTGAGAAACAGACTATCAAGTAATTGAACACAATTTTAATAAATTTGCTTACAGGAAAAACAATCAATTTTAATACAATGTATTTCCGCCTCTCGCTCTTATTACTGTTTGTATTCGCCTTGGAACAAGCCCTTGGAACGAGCCCTTCAAACAGTTTATGTATATATTCCAGGTCCATATTGTTCCAAATCAACATTAGTCTATTTTGAAGCTCGTCCAATGTCCTACATGGGACTTGATCTTGCTTAATTGCCCATTCCAAATGGTCCCATACATGCTCGATAGGATTAAGATCAAGGCTCTGAGCTGGCCAATTTAGTGCAGTAACATTAACCTCTTCTAAATACTCGGTCACTATCCTCGCCGCGTGTGGTCGTGCATTATCGTGCATTGGTTTAAAATTATCACCTATGAAAGGACCTATGGCATCACATGGGGTTCCAGAATGTCCCTTATGTATCGATTGGCCATCATTCTTCCGTCATTGACTGCCACCAACTCCGTGCGCCCATGAAAAGAAATCCCTCCCCATATCATGATGGACCCACCACCAAAACTTTCCGTTTCACTAAAATTGCAGTGAAAATGACGCTCACCTGGCCTTCTGTATACTGGCATACGACGATCAGAGGAGTATAGGCAAAATCTCGATTCATCTGTGAAGAGTACATTGGACCATTCTGCAAGACCTCAATCAAAGTGCTCCCTAGCAAATTGTAATCGAGCAACCCGGTGTGCTCTAGTCAGATGTGGGCCTGTTGCTGGAACCATTGGTCGTATGTTCTGTTCACGTAGGCGGTTTCTAACAGTTTGTAAAGAAACGTTTACATTTTCAGTTGCTACAAATTCCGTGCTCGAGCAGTACAATGCCGAGTCCTTAAGGCTGTAACTCGTAAAAATCGGTCCTCCACAGCTGTAGTAACTCTTCTACGTCCTTGCTCATTCCTCCTAGAGTACTGTCCAGTTTCCTTGTATCGCCTTATAACTCTTGAAATGGTACTTTGTTGAGTACCAATCGCATTGGCAACGTACCTTTGACTTCGCCCATCTTCAACCAAGGAAATTGCTCTTATAGCCTCTTCATCAGTTAAATCTTAAAAGTTGTTGACCATTCATTTTGTGAAGTAATTTACACAAAAAATCAATAAAAGCATGGAAATCGATCTCAACAATAATTCACAGAAACAAACTGACAATTTTGCAAAACTAATGGCACTATCTTATTTTTGTGCAATGCCTGCTACTCACTTTGTTCAATATTAAGTTTATATTGAATCCACAGAAACATGCTGTGCTACAAAACTACTTTACTCCTAAATCTACTAAACCTAAACTACTAAATACTCCTAAAACAACTAAATCTCCTTTAATATCAGAGATAATAAAGTGAACCAAAAAAGAAAATGTCACTGTAAGATGAGGCTATATAATTATTAGCACTCTTTCTTACGCATTTTTTTTTTAATTTACAGCAAATAGAAAAGCAGTTCTCACAAACAGGTCATTTTTCACAGTGTTCATAGAAGCAATTTTGTAGGAAATTTAATTTTGAAAAGCTTTTATTTCACTTCTTTTCGAAAATCTTCTTTGAGATATTGGCAGTTTTTGGTCAAAAACGCGAATTTCCTTACCTCAAAATCTACACTTTTCTATAAAAAAAGCAAACTTTTTATTCCAATTTTTATGTCTAACTCTCCTGGACTATTGTGCATTAGAATGTCAAAAACAAGAAGTCAGGAACATGAGATAACAAAGTAATACCCCACTAACATAGGCACCTATGCTAGAATGGTAATTATTCTGAAAATTATTTTTTGTACTCACTATTTTATCAATAATGACGGTACTAATGCAACAAAACTAGTACTGATTTTGAGGATATCAAGCGTTTCCTCATTACCATAATATTTATGTTTTGTCAATAGGAAGACAATTGTAGCCCGCCGAACGTCCTCCTATGCTATATGGGCGGTGTGTTTTCACTTTATATACTTAGCAGCAGGTGCTGGGTTGTTTGTCATATGGGAAGAAGATTGGACATTTTTTGATGGGTTTTATTTCTGCTTTATAACCATGACTACTATTGGTTTTGGAGATCTGGTGCCAAGTAAGTGATAAACAGTATTGGAAATGGGTCGCAGAAAAACACAAAAATTTACTTATACTTAATGCCGTTTGTTAAACTTTTAAAGAAACGTCTTAGCTCTTAGAATATTAACAGTAACAGTTTTCAGTAACTTTTAGGTGTCTTTAGTGATGCCATTTATTTTTCGTTCGTATCAGTGAAGCAGCGGCAGTTATTTTCCCAATTTCTATTTAATCAACATTAATACCCAAAAGTGTGTTGCTTAACATTTAGCAAAATGCATGAGGTATGTCGCTATTAATACTGTATTTAGTGCACGATTGCACCAACTTCTGTATAAGGAGTGAAAACTAAAGGAATCCATAAAGTTAAGTTGTCCTTAATTTATTGTTTGGTTGCACCAACATCGCTTGAGGTTTCTTTAGCTAAGTATCTGTTTCACTTGGCAACGCTATAAAAATCTAGTAATGTTTTCTTGTTTAAAGTTTATGTTGGGCACATCGGTGAAACAGTATTGAATCCTAACCATACTTCAAATGTAATTTGCTTACCGAATTAATAGCGACTTCTAACAATAATTAATTATCTAGGTTAAGAACAAACAAACTTCACCGATAATTGAGTCAGCTATTCTACTCTGATGAACGGCAAACCATTTCTTCAACAGTCACTGTTTCTTGTAATAGCTTCAATAATATATCACTTCGAACATCAACTTTTATTGTTTCTGTTAAATTTCTGAACACAAAAATCAGCTGTATATTGGGGATATTACCACTATATATACCTATTATAGGTACACCTGAGCAAATTAAAAATTTTATTCCTTATTGCAAAAATGAAATCTTACAAAACGATAAAACATAACCTAAAAACTTCAGTAAGGATAGTTTCAGTGGTACAGCATTAATAAGTCCTCGTTTAACTCTTTTCTATGTTATTAAGCGTTGTTTACGCCTGTAACAATATATATATATATATATATATACATATATATATATATATATATATATATATATATATATATATATATATATATATATATATATATATATATATATATATATATATATATAAATCCAAAACATGAATACATGTATGTTTTGCAACTATTATCTTTGTTAGGCCAAAGTTTATACTGGATGTTTTAGATTTTCTACTTTTATGTTTTCTGTCGCTGAGAGACTGAATACGAATATCAAGAGGAGTATCATCTACATTATCGCTCTGTAACAAAGGGCTATCGTTAGTAGATTTTCTTCTAGGTTTTACTATATTAGGATGGTAAGTGCCCTTATTAGTTCTCACTAACTTATTTAAGTCTTTAACGAATTTGGCTTCTTTAAATTTATTTTTAGTTTTATGTCTGGTATGGGGTTCTTTGATATGTAGGATTTCGTGTTCTTTTAAATACTGAGAGGGTCTTATTTAGATTTATTTAATTTTGAAATGTTATCAGTTTTTTCATTTTCGATTATTGTTTTTAAGTATGTAATTAAAAAATTTAATAACTTAGAACCATGTAATCATTAATTATAAAGCTACTTGCCAACCATAGACTCATTACGATAATTATGGAGTGATGTGATGTAATATTACTATTAATATGATGTATATGTGATGTAATATTACATCACATCGCGAGGATAACTTTTTCATGAAATAGTTTTCATGAAGAGTGTTCTATAGTAAAGGCTGTCATATTGAAATTGATTTATTCAGTAAATTTGTGATTTTAAGCTCCATACTTATCGTAATGAGTCTATATGGAGCATATACTTATTGGAATACCAATACGTATATGCTCCATATAGTAGGCTCTAAGATGAAGATGCATGTCTTCTAATATATTATGTGCCTTTTGAATATACATATGTAGGTATGTACTAAATTCAATAACAACGTTTACTTGTTTCAGAACAACCAAAGTATATGCTTCTGTGCACCTTATATATTTTGGTAGGCTTGGCCCTTACGTCCACAATAATAGAGTTAGTTCGAAGACAGTATGCACAATCGTGGAGGCAGTTGCAGGCTCTTCGTGGTCCCTTGGCAGAAAATTTTAGAAAATTTGCTGATAACGCGCCTGGACTTGATGTTCTTGCATTTCAGCAGGATCTTCTGAAAGTATTAACAGTGGTATGATATTTTGGAAATAAGATTAAAACTTTTATGATAGCTATTATGTGACTAGGCTAAGCATATCAGGAAAAGGAAAGATAAATAGGGGAAAGCTTAGCCATAGTCGTAATTTTATCAGCCTTTATGTTTTTTTTGGGCCGCTGAACATGAATCTGAACTTTGCTGACAGAAATTTTGCCCGGAACTCCTTTTTTTACAAGGAAATTATTATTTTGGCATCTTTTTCGGTTTCTTGCCTATATCTCAAAAACTGTGCATTTTAGTAGACAAAATTTCCTTCCTTAATGGATTTGAATCAGTTTGTGGGGAATTTTGCGAAAGGATTTGGGTCTCCGCCAATATAAGATTGCGTTGACTCAAGAACTGAAGCCAATCGGTCATTTTAAGCGTCACACATTCGCTAATTGGGCTCTGGACCAGATGCAAGCTGACAACGACTTTCACAAGATAATAATCTTTTCGGATGAAGCTCACTTCTGGCTCGATGGTTTTGTCAACAAGCAAAATTGTCGCATTTGGACGAGTGAGCAGCCTGAAGTGATGCACGTGCAACAATTTTATTCAAAAAAATGGTTGGAGCGGTTTTCATGCCGGCGGCGTCATCGTCCCATTTTTAATTTTTGATGAAAACGGCGCGCCAGCAACTGTCAACGGCGATCGCTACGGAACCATGAGATCGGAGTATTTTTGGAACCAGCTCGATGCTATGAACTTGGACGCGATGATATGTGGTTCGAACAGGACGGCGCAACCTACCATACAGCGAATGACACAATCGAATTATTAAAAGACCAAGTTCGGCGAGCGAGTTATCTCACGCAACGGTGCTTGCGAATGGCCGCCTCGTTCGGGAAATTTAACCCCTTTAGACTTTTTTCTTTGGGGTTACATTAAGTCGCTGGTCTATGCCAACAAGCCAGCAACGTTAGAATAGCTGCAGGCCAACATCGAACGCGAAATTTCTGGTATTTCGGCCGATTTGTGTGCTCAAGTCATAGAAAATTTGTAACAACGTATTTACTCGTGCCACCCATTCCGCGACGGACATTTGAACGATGTCGTATTCCATAAATAATGGCAACAATTATACTTTCAGTTGAAATAAAAATCATTTCCATAACTAAACCACAAATCTTTTAATTGAAAAGGCAAAAGCGTCTCTCTTGAAAACCCCATTAGTTCATTTTGATGAAGTTTACCTAATTTAACGATATTTTCTGAATAAATCAGAATGTATAGAACTTTTAATACGTACGGTACTGACAGATTGATATATGCGATTGACATATCATTGACTAAAAATAAATGCATATTATCTTAATTAAAAATTTCTACAATAGACATAGTCATCGTAAACAAAGAATAAATAAAATATAAAATATGTGATTTTCAAATTAAATACGTACCGACTCACTGAATGGATTTATAGGTAAAAACTAAACAGAGAACCTACCTGTGTTGAATTACACCTGCAAATCCGATAAGATAGCTATGGTCATTCACCAATACCTCCACCAGGTGTAGACTAGTTTCGAGCTGTTTGGCACTCATCAGTACACCGTAGGTAGAGGAATTAATGAATGACCAAAACTAAACTATCAAAACAGTCAAGCAGACTAAGCAGTAGTGTGCAAGCGAGGGATAACCAGATCCCTCTAGCGGTCAGTTGCTACTACTCATTAGACATTACTAAGTAATGTCTTTGACAAGCGTTCTGCAATGCAGGCACCTAGAGCAGCGACCCTAGCCAAAAGTAGGCTAAACAACATACTGAATGGATTTACAGGTAAAAACTACACAGAGAACTAATATTCCTACCCGTGTTGAATTACACCTGCAAATCCGATAAGATAGCTATGGTCACTCACCAATACCTCCACCAGGTGTAGACTAGTTTCGAGCTGTTTGGCTCTCATCGCGTACCCACTCGTTTCCTGGTAAGTACTTCCTATTTGAAAATATTGGCTAACATAATTACACTAAAAATAAAATAATAATTACTTACATAATTGCACATTTTCTGTCCACTTAATTTAATCACTTATTTATGTCTTTGCTTTTCTCATTGTTAAATCACTTGTTCCATTAATATTTAATATATTTAATTTTCCATTATATATCGATATTACCATATACCTAAAAGAGAACGCTGCACAGCTGCTCCATACTGCGTGTTACCATGGCTACTGCTAGAAGTTTCTTCGTAAAATAATCTACAGAATTCAGCATCATCCACATCATTACACTATTTTTATATCTACCCCCTATATTTTTACACCAACACTACATATTCCACAATTGTACTTATTTGCAATTATCATCATACCATGCCAATTCATAACGATCATCATCATCATACGCCATAAGTTTGCAGGATCATCATCTCCCATATTCCATTTTCCATATATTCGCCCTACATCGCTGTGCGTGGACAATGTAGTGGCAGGCCATGTGGTGGTGATTTTGTGGGATCACCAGGTAGTGGGTAAACCACCCATGAATGGAGACACAGTCGGGCTACTTGGTATTAATTTATTTAACACAGTACATTATCCTGTAGGGACAGCGAGATGAACAACGTTCAACGCTTATGTGCATCAACGCATCAGTGCCTCAACGCATCAATACATCAATTCTTCTTGTGACCTAATAATTACACTACTTTATATGATGTTCGACCAGGTCAGTGCAATATGTACGTGACCCAGTTTCATTTAGTTGTTATAATAATGTACACCAGCACCGTCGGCAGCTGCCGGCACAGCACAGCTACATGTTTTAATTACAAGTGCATCAATGGATGGGGTGCAATTACGTGCTGACGATTGGGGTTGGAAGAAGACCAACAACGGGCTGAAAACAATCACGGTGACCTGTTGATGCACTAAGACTTGTGAATGCAACTGCGGCTGAAAGAAGGCGGGACTAAGTTGCACCGATATGTGCGGCAACTGCGAGGGTTCCTGTGGGAACGTCTCCGTGAATATCGATGGAAGTCAGTGAAGACTCGGCCTTAGAGGAAACACTTACACATGAATGATTCCTTAATATGTACCAATAACTTTAGTAATCTACTATAATTCTATGGTATCTGTTCTTTACAGATGACCCGACTATGTTCCTCTTAGAAAGAATAAAAGGCTACAAGATAAACATACCAGGGTAACGATTGACGACGGGGGTGACGTTTTCCCAGACACCGAAGGTATGTAAAATTGCCTTTTGCAAAACTAAATAGGTACAGAAACAATCTAAAAATTCCATACCACTCAGCAATATCACTCAATCAATCCATCTAATACTATTTACACTTTTCAGCAAACTGAGGCCTACCTGAAGCTGTACAGTAACATGAAGCCACCACCTACAAGTTGTAGTTACTACTGCTACTAGTTTTTATTTACTGTAAATACTTTTCTTTTAATTTTTTGTAAATTTCCCTATTCCTTAGACTACGTAATTTTTCATGCATGAATTTGTGGTGCAATTATAAGTTTATTTTATTTATTTGTCTGCAATATTTTCTTTATTTTCAAAACTGTGAAAGCATGCATGGTCATCATGGGTTGTGTCCACGGAAAGCGAATGCAAGTGCATTGTTGTCACTTTTTGGATTTTGACCATTTTCCAGTGCGCTCTAGCGGCTGAAAGATTGGCCATAGAAACAAATAAAATACATTAAAAATGTAGGTATTTTGCCTACTTTATTTTTGTACAGAAAGGACTTTTCGATGAAACGCACAGTTTTTGAGATACTACTTTATTTTTGTATAGAATGGACTTTTCGATGAAACGCATAGTTTTTGAGATATTATATAGGCGAGAAACCGAAAAAGGGGCCAACATTTTTTTGCCATAAAGGGGTTTCCGGCAAAATTTCTGTCAGTAAAGTTCAGATTCATGTTCAGCGACCCAAAAAACATAAAAGGTGATAAAATTATAACAAACTCTCCCCTATTTTTCTTAACATTCTTAGCCTAAGAGACTCTCGTGTATCTATCGGGCTAACAAACTAGGTCTTGTTAAGATGTTTCCTTGTCCTCATGGAGAAAGAGAAATAAGAGTCACGAAAGAAATTAAAATCACTAAAATTTTAATGTTGATTAAATATGAATCTTTATAACTTCTTAATTTTCAATTAATCTATTAGGTATAGTCTAAGAGCCAGCGACGATCAGACCTTCGTTGTGTTATAAAACCTTAAAGTTTCTCTATGTATGTCCCTAATATAGGTAAAAACGATCCCCTAACCCAGTTTAAAAAAGTAATTTTAAACTGGGTTAGGTAATTTTAAACTTTTATTTTAAAAGTAAAAAAGTTTTAAAAAGTAATTCATACATAATATCACACCACCATCACAATTGAACGGTCTGCCTATTTGCGATGGATTACAGAATTTCTTAGTTATTTCTTACACAAATTTGCATGTGTACACTCTATAGAAATGGTGGGCAGAACTCATTAGTAACCGGGTCTACCGCTCTCATTGGTGAGTTTTAGGCGGTTCTAAATTAAATTAAATTTCATTGGTCAAAGGTAAAGACGCCGGATTTCCGTGGATATATTGACGCATGCGCTGTTTCATGCATGTATGTTTTGGCGCGACAGTGGCGTTTCATTTTGTCTTGTGTATGGTTGATTCGCGATGATAAATTAATTATAATATTGTGTTATACGAGTGTTTAGTGTTTTTATGCGATGGAAGCGACGAATGCGAGTAGTTGCCAATAATTCCAATCTATAACCCTGACCAGGCAACCCTGACCTACACAATGTTTTTGGCGTAGACATTGGGGTAAAAATTTTTTTTCTTATGGGGGTGAAAGTAGAAGGTTTTTATATGCATATTTTCAACACCACAGCTGATATTGAATGCAAGTTTCCTCACCACTCATGAAGTATTGCTTTCAGGGCGTTACCATTTTTTAGTGGGTGGTTCGCCAGTAGCCATATTTCCCACAAGTAACAAAAATAAATATGTACAGGGTAAGTCTCTTAAGATTAACACCCCCCTTATCTCACTTATCCTTTGCCGATTTAACTCATTCAAAAAAGGAGTGGACGGGGTTTTTGATGAATCTCGTAAGATATACAGGGTGGAAAATAAAACATGATTTTATTAAATGGAACACCCCGTATATTTTTATACCAAAATAATGTCCTTAATTTTCTGAATCCAAAAATGTGTAATTGTTATATATAATCACTCCACCTGTTCGTGAGATATTACTAAAAACTTATCACATTACGGGTGTCAATTATAAGACAAAAAACATATCAAGATACCTCTGGAAACAATGCCATTTATTGAGATAATAAATAAATAATATATAGGTGACAATAACAGTAACGAGGAATAACAATAAACAACATAAGCCTAATAAAAACAAATAAAAGTCAATATTAATACAGTAACACAATTTTATTTATTTACGCGTAACGTAATTAAATATTTTCCACGTAACCACCACCATTCTGAATACACATTTGGCATCGCTTTATAAAATTGCTTCTCACCCATTGAAATATATCACCATTTTGGTTTAATTCCTCAATTTTTACACGGATGCATTCTTTTAACTCATTCATATTATTAAAAATCCCAGTTTCGTATATATCTTGTTTTATCGTACCCGAGAGAAAAAAATCCATAGGTGTTAAGTCCGGACTTTTAGTGGGCCAATGTATAACACCGTGCCTTCCTATCCAAACAGGATATTTTCTGTTTAGGTATTCGTGCTCCATCCTGCTGCCAAATAACAGATCTGTTGTCCACTAAATTAATATTATCTAAATAATTTTCAACTGAATGTTGAAGAATATCCACATAACGTTGTGCATTTAAGGGCCCATTTATAAATACAGGCCCTACAATAGCATCCTTGTGGATGCCACACCACACGTTTACAGTTTGGTATCCTTGTTTTTTATTTTTTTTACAATATGTGGATTTTCCGCTGCCCAGTAATGTGCATTTTTTCTGTTAAAAATTCCCGCAGTAGAAAAACTGCTTTCGTAAGTCCAAAAGACATGACTTAGAAACTCATCATCTTCCTCTATTCTATCAAGTATGTCTCTGCAGAAGGTTAACCTGTCTTGAAGGTTGTTGTCGTCTAAATATTGAACGGGCAAAATACTATATGGTTTAAAATTATGGCGATGTAATATTTTTATCACACTTCTTTGTGATATATCCATTTCTATTGCTGCGGCATAGGATGATTTGGATGGATTTTCAGCAAAATATAATAACGCGTTGAGTTCTGTGTCTTCTCCTGTTTTTGTTCTTCGCCTTTCCCTTTTCTTGTCTCTCAGAGATTCGGTATTCCTAAACTTTGCATAAATGTTTTTAAAACTATTTTTGGAAGGAGGTAGCCTTTCTCGAAAGAACCTAACATACTCCCTCCGAGCAAGAGACTTATTCTTGTTGCACTGAATATAAATTTCAAGTAACTCTTTTCGCTCTTCCAATGAATATACCATTTTCAAAATAACTTGCTTCTTTACGAACACTACGTATTTTTTACGCTAATATCTAAGAGAGTGAACTACTATCTCACAAAAAACTGGATGACATCTGTCAACAAATAAACAATGCAAATATGCATTGTTTCCAGAGATATCTTGATGATCTTATTTTATAATTGACACCCGTAATGTGATAAGTTTTTAGTAATATATCACGAACAGGTAGAGTGATTATATAACAATTACACATTTTTGGATTTAGAAAATTAAGGACATTATTTTGGTCTAAAAATATACGGGGTGTTCCATTTAAAAAAAAAATCATATTTTATTTTCCACCCTGTATATTTTACGAGATTTTTAATATCTGTTCTCAGATTGTCAAAATTCATCAAAAACCGTGTCTACACTTTTTTTGAATGAGTTAAATCGGCAAAGGATGAGTGAGATAAGGGGGGTGTCAATCTTAAGAGACTTACCCGGTACAAAACAGCTAAGTAGTCGAGAAAAATAAACTTTAAAACGGAAAAATAAAATAAATATACTTGCGATTGAAATACAATCATATTTATTGTGTAAGTAGGTACCTACCTAATCTACCAAATCGTTAACACTCAACAAAGACACTTGAGGTATTTTACAGTCATTGAAAATTTTCCTTTCTTTTGTGGCTAGGATGGTAGGCTTAATTTGTAATCTAGGATGGTAGGTACCTACATAAAAATAAAGTCAATGGACAATAGGTACCTACTTATGTAATAAACCAGAGAGCGTTTTCAGTTTTGTAAATCCCAATAAAAAACCTAACTTATATCGTTGCATTTAGCATTTATAACCTAGCGGCCTCAAGCACTGGATAATTTTTTGGATAAAATTATTTGAGAAATGTCTTAAGTGGAGGATGTAATAGGTACCTACCTACCTCAGTACACGTCAGTACCTACTTCGAGCAGCCCATAAATCAACTTTTTTTTTGTTAAAGTCGGCTCTGCTCTAACACCCACTATCCATTTTTGCCGTCAAACAATATTTTCCTTAAATTTTTCTAACATGCCTATTCTATCTCGTAAATAAAGCGAGGTCTGGTGGAAATCTACGTTTTTAAGGTTTCATACGAAACGAACAAACATGTTTGCTAACCGCCATACTCTTTTATTTCAACTCTCGTAGCGATGTATACCTACATAGGTAGGTATATAAATAATATATTAGCAATTCCCGCGAACACGCCACTGTAAGATATGCGAACCTGATTCTATTCGATCCGAGAATCCGATCCCGATCCGAGAGATACGATTCCAATAAGTTAAAAAGAGATATACTGCTCGAATATTCGTTATTGAAAAGGTCGTGGATCGGCGTTGCCGCTTTTAACTATAAAAATAGATGTTTACGTAATTATCATATTTAAAGTAGACGAAAATAAATGTAAAAACGTAACATCTTGGCCTATCATATATTAATATGTGCACAAGTATTATTTAATAACATTCATAAATAATATATACAACTTTAATATAGTATTGTGGAATTTTATACTTTAATTGAATACTGAGAAAATTGAGATTTACATGTGGCAACTGCGCGGTATCTCATATGGGGTCAGTTAACTATACATACATATTGAATGAACTGTAGGTTGCATTTATTAATTCTATTACTTAATGATGAATTCTTCGACAACTAGCTAGCGCCACCCTGAAGGTTTCCTCGAACGCCTACCCCATTGGGGTTGGCATTCCAATGACCGGATCGGGGGTACCTAATGAGGCTACCCTCTCCACCTGCATCATGTCATTTGAGCAGCCCACAATACCCCCAAGTTGTGAGTGATCCCGCTCGAAGGAACCACGGTCTCATGCCGGGCAACAGTGCACTAGGGGTTAATTATATATAATACTCTTTATTTGGCCTACATCGCACAAAACGTGCATTCATGCGAGATTTCACATACTAACTGCCTACTGCTTTTCTCTCTCCGCGCATCGGTCCTACCCAAGCATAACATAACTCATTTATCTCAGCTATTTGGTGACCTAATCAAGTGATCTTAAATACAAGGTGTCAAGCATTAAATCGAAACAAGTGTGTTTGGAGTTTTAAAGATTATTTAATAATGCCATTTTGTGGTAAACAATATATAATAAACAATTTATAATAAATGAAAAAATTACTGTCTTACAGATATTTGATGCGTATCGTTGCTTTTCGTTTTCTTCTTCCTATTATTTTCTAACTCCATTTGTTTTCTTTTCCTTTTTTCGTGCCTTTAAATTTTCTTGTTGTCTTCTTCATGTTTCTTCTCTTCCTTTGCTTGTTTCTTTTTCAATTTCTGCTCTTCTTCAATTCATTTATTTTCTTTTTTCGCCTTAAAATACTCCTGTCACTGAGATGATGTGCGGCTTCAGCTGACACCTTTTCCTTTGTTTTTTTGGTCCAGTAATTTTTTTGTGTTCAGGCCAAAACAATGATTTTTTAAATGGAGTAGGAATACCGTCATTTAATGTTTTTTCACTATGACCGTTTCCTTTTTCTCGAGATGTATTTCTTAGAGGAGTCTTTAAAGTTTAGGTTATATGTATTAAATTGTCTCCCTTTTCTGTAATTGGAGTCTCAGACAAAGAAGAAACAGAATGAACCTTCTCTGTTCGAACAGATGGATTCGTTAATGTTTTATTGATTACAGAAATATGTTCTATTTGTTCAGCAACCATTTTATAGGTCTCATAATTATCTTCTAATTGATTAACTATATTATAGTTGGTTTCATTTGTTACATTGTTTGTGGGTTTCATTTTGTCACATTGTATTACATTCATTTACATCCATGTCTATATCATTATTTGTTTCCTTTATCACTTTTACTGATTTCATTGTATGACAGTCATCTATATTCCTATTTATATTAGGGAAATTTATTGAATTGGCAGGTGTACTTATCTAGAATTAAGGGGAATGTAAGACAATCTACGTGAAGCATAGCTATTACCTCCATTTCACCGCTAGGTTGCTGAATTTCATAATTAGGTACCTATTCCGTCAAATCCTCGTTACTTTCTTGGTTAGTCTGAATTTTTAAATTGGGTACTAACTCCGTTGAATATGTTTTAGTTTCTTCATCATTATAATTTATGCTTTGAGCCTCATCAGTTACTAATTCCGTTATATTCGTATTTTTTTCCAATCGTGATTTTATTTTCTTCCAAAAAATAAATAGATTTTTATCTTCCACTGGACCCTCTCAGTTTTCTCCTGAAGATTGGAACATAATTAAAGTATCTTCCACAATTTCGGATTCTAATAATGAAAAGGCTGCTTTGGTTGCATTATTATCTTCTTGTTGAAGGAGAAGAGTATTCTGCTGTCTTAAAAAATTTAGAAAACCTTATATTGTTGGGCGTAAAGGGAACTAGTCCACACATCTTAAATCCAATTTGTAATCTTAAATCCAATTTGACCACATCTGGAAATTTTTCCATTTGTTTTTCAGTAATTCAGAAGCTTCTTGTGACAGGTTAAGATTTTTGGCGATGTCATTTAACTCATCCTGATTGAAACGTTGACGAATTGATGACAGACCCCCATAATCACTATCACCTTCATTAGTATCATAAGCGTGATTAGTAGAGGGACAACAATTAATTGTCCTCAAGAGTGAAACGTTGGGTGAATATATTCTATGATTGTTGTCAAAAGCATGTTGTGCAACACTAGACTTATGTGTTCTTCCATATTTTAGATGAGCCATATGCTCTTTAAATCAGGTGTTAATTGATCGTTTCGTTTGTCCAACATATTTTCGGTCACAATCATTACAACTAATTTCGTAAATCCCAAACCTTCCATTTGGAACAATTTTATCCTTTGGATTGTCTAAAAGTTGTTGTAAGTTGCACAACATGCTTTTGACAACAATCATAGAATAGATATTAGTAATTTAAGATTAGTTAGAAATGTGACCAATAATAGACAGTTGGATGCATTTGAGTGCATAGAAATTGTAAAATGTAATAGTAGTATGAATAGCGACAAGGGACCTATACCGTATAGCCCGCTTTACGCGTTGCTTAGCAACCGATGATTGAAGCGTGATTAGTCACGCGTAAATTTCACGGTGATATCATACCGTATAGCCCGCTTTACGCGTTGCTTATCAACCGATCATTGAAGCGTGATTAGTCACGCGTAAATTTCACGGTGATATCATTAGTGACGTCATCGTCACCATGAAAATAGTATAAATATGGTAGATTTTGTAGTTTAAGATTATTTTTAATGGTCTCCGGATGATGGCGAAACGCGCATCGAGCGAAGTGAAAGTCTTTTGGTGTTTGTGGAGACTACTCCGAGTGTGATAAATATCATGAAGAAGTGCATTCGCAGCATGAGGAAAATTTGTTTGTTCATCAGCGGCAAGTTCAAGTAAAGTACGTATATCGAGAAAAGGAGCTGAAGCCACTCCATGGGTAACAGTATTTAGTTCGTAATGTTGTTCGGCTCCAATGATAGCTAAAATCAGTTCTAAAATCCTAGGCACCAATTTTTTTATTTTTTTTGTAGGCCTTTATTATAACTTAAAGGGTGTTTGACATGGGGTTGCAACTGTACTAAGTGTCTGATAATGGCCCACGTGATCCAAAGAAAATATATAAAAATTGACCTTTATACTTTAACGTGCAATTTTATACATCTTTGGTACCTGTTACCTTTCAAAGCCACCGTGATCCATACTTCATAGTCGGGGATCGTTTTTACCTGTATTACGGACATACACAGAGAAACTTTCAGGTTTTATAATATAACGAAAGTCTAATCGTCGCGAGCTCTTTCTCTCTAAGGTATCACACCACGCCATAACTATTACTTCTATCGACAAGTGCTGCATGTCAACAATAGATATAATCGTACATTTTAATTTCAGGTTACTATGCCAAGGAAATCCGTAAACAAAAAGGATAGAAAAGTAAAACAGAAGGAGTGGGAAGATGCTATCGAGGCGGTGTTAAGAGATATTACAACTGCTACAACCACAGATAAACAAAAACAGACGCTACAGATTATTATTTATGAGAGTTCTGTATAGACATATCTATATTATTTTTAATGTAATTTATATTTCCATTATAGCTGCCGAATGTGCAAAGATATTTAGGAAGATGTAATGCTTTTTGCAACGCCGGCCCTTTAGGATTTTAAGTGGTGGGCACCCCGACGTTGCGTCCTGCTAAGACGCAACCTTGCACCCTTTAGACAAGACGCTGCCTCGCCAAAACGGTGGTTATTTAAAAGAGCGGTAGATTCACTGCCACCAGATTACCGATATTTTAATTCCGGATAATTTAGACTTCCCCAAACTATCTACTGGGTCACTACATTTAGTTGGTGACGTGGCAGTAGCGACAAAGAGAAGCACGTAGATCCGGCCGTGGTTTAGATGCACGGTCTTGGGGTGGTACCTAGGCGTAGCCCTGAAAATCATTTAAAATGGGTCGGGTTTTCCAGAAAAACTAGAAAATACGATAAAATTACTATATTACAGTTAAGGATTTATATAAGTACAACGATTGAATCTAATTAATCAAAATGAGGTTTTTCTGATAAACGGAGATACTCAACCCCTAAATTAATATTGAAAATAAATCAAAGAAAATTATACACTGAGCTCGTAAAGTTTGAAATAAATTCAATTAATCGTTATTGAAGGATTTTCACAGGAAATCCTCGGACACGTCAACCTTATTTTATAAAATGTCACTTTTTTCAGCCATCGATTTTTTTTTTGTTTTGTTCGTTTTTGAGCTATGACGTCATCGACAATTTTTTTAAATGACAACCCATATTTTTTTCACGGATTTCGATAGAGCACATTTTTCTGAGTGCGAATATGTCAAAAACATAGTACCTTTAACATTAAAGTTTTCGAGATATTCGGTTGCAAAGTTTATAAAATGTACCATGGCACCATGCATAAGCTATCGGGCGGGTCAAGATTTTTAATAGCTTATTGATTCTAATAGCTTATAGCTTATTACATTTTAAAAGATTAAGGAGTAATATTATTTATTTTGGTAGCTTATCGAACATTTTGAAAGATTTGGGAGTAATCTGTTTAATTTTTTAACAATTTAAACAAATAAAAAAATATTTTAACAAATAAATGATAAATAATTAAAGTAAAAAATAAAATCAGAGTAAATTTTCAAAGTGACCTCCATTCACTTCCTGGCAATATCCCATCCGCCACTGAAACTCCTGCAGAACCTTACCAACAGTATCGGGTTGAATGGTTCGAATTTCATTGCGAATTCTGTCCTTTAATTCTTCGATGGTATTTGGTCTATTGAAATAGACTTTGCTCTTTAAATAGCCCCATAAAAAGTAGTCTAGGGGAGTGCGATCTGGAGATCTAGGGGGCCATTCGATAGTTCCCCTGCGACCAATCCAATGGTTAGGAAATACATGGTTTAAATAATCGCGAACGATCACTGCAAAATGGGGTGGTGCACCGTCTTGTTGGTACCATATCGTGTGATGGGGCAGATCTGGATCTACGTCATTTGGGTAAAGTACCGCAAGTGCAGGGACTAAGTCGTCTCTTAAAAATTCTAAATATATTTCACCTGTTAATACGCCTTCAAAGAAAAATGGGCCCAAAATACGATTACCTACAATACCAGCCCAAACGTTAACTTTTTGTGGAAACTGACTACGAGTTTCCATTTTCCAGTGTGGATTTTCAGGAGACCAATATCTACAGTTTTGCCGGTTAACTGTGCCGTCGAGATAAAAGGTAGCCTCATCAGAAAAAACAATATTGCGTAAAAATCCGTCGTCATCAATCAGGCGTTGCAACATGATTTGGCAAAACTGTAACCTACGGTCAGGATCATCTTCGTTTAACTCTTGGACCAAAACCACTTTATACGGATGCCATTTGTTCAATTTCAAATATTTCAAGACGGAGCTTTGAACTATTCCGTTGTTTGCCGCCACTTGGCGGGTGGGTAAATGGGGATTTTCTTGAAGCTCTAGTAGAACATTCAATTTAACATCTTGTTGCACTGGTGGACGACCCGTTCTAGGGCGATCTCTCGTATGACCCACTTCTAAAAACTTTTGTTCTATTTTGCTAACGGTGGACTGTGTAATTGGTTCTCTGTTTGGATATTTGTTGTTAAATAAACGGCAAACTTCTACTTGTGTGCGAGCTCTGTCCCCGTAACCGATCATCATCAAAATTTCGATTCTTTCCCTTTCACTCAAACGACGGACCATTTTTAAATAAAATGAATTATGATGGAATAATGATTAATCAACTTACTTAATGATATTATTCAACTGATTAAAACACAAACTTGCGAGGAAAAACTTCAAAATTGTGACAACTGTCAACTGTCAACTGTCACTGACTGTTGTTTTTCCTGCGCTTTCTTGATAAATGATTAGCATTTGGTCATCGCTTGTATAATTCATTCTTAAAACTTTGCAACCGAATATCTCGAACACTTTAATGTTAAAGGTACTATGTTTTTGACATATTCGCACTCAGAAAAATGTGCTCTATCGAAATCCGTAAAAAAAAATATGGGTTGTCATTTAAAAAAATTGTCGATGACGTCATAGCTCAAAAACGAACAAAACAAAAAAAAAATCGATGGCTGAAAAAAGTGACATTTTATAAAATAAAGTTGAAGTGTCCGAGGATTTCCTGTGAAAATCCTTCAATAGCGATTAATTGAATTTATTCCAAACTTTACGAGCTCACTGTATATAGCCTCCTATTATTTATCGGTCTGGATCACTGGTAGGATACACATAAATGAGATATATACTGGAACAGTGGGGACTCCTGGTAAACATTTTAAGGTCCTGGTAAATTTTTGCAACAAAAACTTACCTATTTTTTATAAATTCTCGGGTGTATCGCTCTTATCATATCCCCGAAGAGCCAATTCAAAAGCTCCACAAAATTTAATGCATTTTATAATTTTTGATAAAAAATCTATTTTTTGACACAATTTTATTATGGCTCTCTACATTTTTCCAATAAGCAGAATCTAATTGAACCATAATATTAGTTGACCCTAGTAACACAAATTCCGTACAATTATGAAGATGGCTTTTAGAGCTTTTCGTCTTTTTATCTTCAAACTCAAGCGCTCTAGATCGGTGACCCCATCCAGGCTTTATCGCTACCAAAAAGTAATCAGGAAAAACAGTATAAAGCATTTTTTTGGTACATCCACAAATTTATTAATTTTTTATGTAAATGTTCTATCTCTAAATGTAAAAGTAAATGTCTCTAAATCTGCGTGTGTACCTTTCCCCTCTACTTACACAAGATTTTTCAATAATAATATCCGATAATGGTCTACCTTTTCCTTTTAATTCGATCCTTACACTCGCACTCGGCCCCTTATCTTCGTTATCGCCTTATCTTCATTATCGCCTCATCTTGCCTTATATCACAAGCGCATCTAACAAGTATAAAAAGTTGAAGAAAAGAGAAGAGTTGAAGAAAAGTTGCAAGTGTAGCCCACTTGCAAGGTCGGCGGTAGACATGGGCATACCCAAATAACGCTGTACGCTGACGACACGGCGATCTCAGCTTCCAGCTACTACTCCAAGGTAGCTAACGCACAACTAAAAAGCCACATGCAACAAATTATACCATATTATAACAAATGGAAAATTAAAATAAATCCTAACAAGATAGAGCCAGCTGGTGAATTTCACAAAGAAATTCGTCAACAATGTTATAAGATCGAACATGAAAAAATCGAAAACACCGACATAAAAGAAACACCAAGCGTTAGATACCTCGGAGTGGTACTGCAAAAGCGCTTAAACTATAATGTATAACAAACTGTAATGTATATAACAAATGTTAAAGTGTAATGTATATAACAAAAGAAGCATTATTATTACTGACTGTAAACCTCTTATAAATTAAAGTAAATAGCTGTAAATAAAAGAACTTGAATTTGATTTGATTTGCATAGGCATTGGCGTAGGCATGGGGGTAGGAATTTTTTTAAGGTGGTCGAATGTAGAAGTCGAACACCACAACTGATATTGAATGCAATGCATTGAATGCACACCACTCATGAAGTATTGCTATCAGTGCGTTACCATTTTGAGTGGGTGGTTTGCCACTACCCATGTTTCCTCCAACAAGAAACAAATATGAATATGTACTTACAAAATAGCTAAATTAATAGCCGAGAAAAAAAACTTGTAACCGGAAAAATAAAATATATTATATATATTCCAAAATAAAGCAAAGAATTCTCAACAAAAAATAAAAACACCGTAACCTAACCTTACACCTTAATACCTTACTTACTTAATGCATACCACTGTGGGTCTTTGGGACAACATAACATCATTTGGATTTGATAAACCATATATATAGGTACAACAATTAATTTTGGTATTAATTATGAAATTAATTAGAAAATCGTAATTTCCAGAAAATCTCTCTACAGGAGCAGGGTCACCACTGGTTATGTATCCAGGTTTCCTTTTAAACCGTTAAAACCGTTTTAGTGAATTTTCCTTTGACCTTTTTACCAGATTTGGAGACCTCGTATTAAAAACTGTTGCCATTTCTACTCACGATCTATTTTTCTCCTCAAAAGTAATCGCATCAATCTTTATATTTTCAATTTCGTGTTTTTATTCTGCAATTAAAAATAAAAGAGGAGTAAAATTTCCTCAGGAGTAAAATTTTAACAATAAGTTTGCTTCTTACTTTCATCTGCCATGATTTGCTGGATAAATGTAGATATTAAAGTTGTATCTTTATAATGTATAATGATATTACGATCTTCGAGCATAACGAGAGAAGATATATTATGCAAAATTAAATACCTACCTTCGAATATTCAAATTGAAATTATTTTGATGTCAATTTTCACAAATGTTTTCAACAATATAACCCAAAAGTCACTAGGCGTTCGACTTAAAAGGCAACGTTGCCACATTTTAACTGGACTTAGTCAAGTCTTTGAACGGTACATTTGATTTAAAAATAATCCTGACTTAATATTTTAAGTCGACTTAACTAAGCCCAACTCAACGTACAATCGGTGCACTGGTAGTCGGGAATCTTTTTTTTTTTTTTTTTAGGATAGAGGAGTGGAAAGAGTGGAAATCTTGCATAAGACCCCACTAGGTGGGAGTGTCGGATTCATTCTTACCGACTAAAACCACTCCTCCTTGTCTTCCCATCTATCCCGCTGGCACCGCTTTCGCATTACTTCGGCGGGTAGACGTCATGTTTTTGTCATCTGCTATCTCTCTCCTTTGTCTCTATAATGCCTCTTATAGTGTTGTATGTCCTCCTCCATCTTCATCTCCTCCACTTTTTCCTTCATCTCCTGCTATCAAGTCGCTCATCATGTTTCCTGCATTAAAGGGTTGGGATGCTTCTTCACCGTAGAGTATTCGTTCTCCATTCCATTGGGGACAAACGAATAATGTGTGTTCCGCATTATCCTCGTTGTGACAGTAGGGGCAGTAGGGGCATAGGGACAGTTTGGGATGGTAGTCGGGAATCTACCATCCCAAAAGACGCCTCTAAAATGTCGAACCCTGAACTCGCGGGTATAAAATTTTTAGAATATGGGTATTATGCAGAATTGTATGCTGAATCTGATTCCAGAGGGCGCGATATCCGCCCGAATTGCGAAATAGGAAAAAAATTATATTTTATGAAAAAAAAGTGGAATTTAAATAAATATTGGGAATTTTTTCGTTTACACAGCGTTTATGAGCTTATTTAGCTTATGAGCGTTTACGAGCTTATTTATGAGATTTTTTAACAAACCTTATATCAATCGAAAGCTTAATGTTTGCAGATTCGTATAAGATTAATAAAAACACGTTATATTTATTAGAAACTGTACGATAAATTGTTTAAACAATAAGCGTTCAGAAACTGCAGCGTAAACTTGGGCATCACTTTTGTTATTATTCCAGATAGATGTGTAGTTAATCGAGACGAAATACGGATAATAGATCAAGGAACATTTTTTATTAAGCTTTTTTTTATTAGCTTAATAGCTTAGGAGATATGATTTTTTTAATGCGGAGCGGCAGAAGCCGTGGTCATAACGCCTAGCCACCGTGGCCTCACGCACGGACAGCACCACGTGCCGTTGACAGTGCATTCGCATTGTTTTAGTTTCGTCTGAAAGGCGAACATTGTATATGTGATCTTTTCGTTTTTAAATAGTACCGTTAATAATAAACAATAGTTAGTAAACATCTAAGAATAAAGGACCTAAATTTGTCTGGTTGATACCTATTATATTTAGTGTTGTGTTGGATCTGTGTTATTACTTACGAGACGGTTATTTATTGTCTACAATGAAGAGGTCCCAGGCATCTGTAGGAGGTAATGTTTAAAAATATTTATCATTCTTCTTGTTAACTTTTATTGTATTTCTTATACAGGATTTCTAGATTATAATCTTTGTATAATTTGTCAAGATACATCATCTGAAACCGTGCAAAATGTAACTGTCGAAGGATATCCTGCCGTGTTAACTGCAGCTTTATCCAAAGTTGATAATACTTAAAATTTACTAAAATCAGAAATGATGAACCAAGATATATTTCTTTCAAAAAATCCTGTATATCATGGCCGATGCAGACGAGCATACACTAGAACACAGTATCAGTTAGACACAACATAAAAACGACGTAGGGACGTAGGCACTAAATCAAATATGTGCTTTATATGTCAAAAGGACAGGGATAGTAAGGGAAACCACAAGTTGATATTGATAGCAACCAAAAAACGACAAGATGATGTGTGGAGAAAAGCAAAGGTATATCATGGCCGATGCAGACGAGCATACACTAGAACACAGTATCAGTTAGACACAACATAAAAACGACGTAGGGACGTAGGCACTAAATCAAATATGTGCTTTATATGTCAAAAGGACAGGGATAGTAAGGGAAACCACAAGTTGATATTGATAGCAACCAAAAAACGACAAGATGATGTGTGGAGAAAAGCAAAGGAGCTACAGGACAATAAAATGTTAACAAGCATTGAGGGTTTTGGCGATACATGCATAGATATGATTGCAAAAGATTTTAAGTACCATTGTTTATGCATGACAACTTATTTAAAGAAAAAAGCATCAACAGTTTTAAAAACCGAATCACTTAGCAGTAAGGAGTTATATCCATTTGACGATTTACAACAACTTCTGTTTGTGAAGAAGAAAGGAGTGACTATTAGTTGGATCAGGAAGCAAATTCACAATAGTGCTTCACTTGTTGATATAAGCTACGTACCATCATATCCACGCGCATCAGAAATTATTGCAACCTTGAAAAGCAAATTCGAAGAAGAAATTGTAATACTGACAAATAGAGAAGGGCTGTCATCTATTGTATTTTCAACGAGTGTGGTTATTGCACAAATGCAAAAAGATGTTATTCACGAAGATGGTGATTACAACGAACAATCAGATTCTGATGATTTTTTGCAATTAATAATAACAAAGCTCGTTTGTTGAGGTATATTTATGAAAAATTTTGCACTGATCATAGTAGTCTACCTACTAACGTTTCTATTATGACGACAGGGATGGCCGAAGATAATGCCAGTACAACGATATCCTCCAAGATGCAAAGCAACACTGTAAAAGACTTGCACTTTTCATATCATCGCGAGGCAGATAGTAGAATATTTGCAATTGTTCAGTACATATCAAATTTGAATTACAAGAAAGTAATAATACAAGCTACTGACACAGACATTTTTGTTATGGCACTATATTATTTTACTAGAATCGATATAAATGACTTGTAGATACACAGATTTGATGTTTATATACCTATGCACTGTATAATAAAAACATTGTCAACAACGCAAAATATATCACAAATTGATTTGGGCAATTTGCTTCTATCTATTTATGTCTTAAGTGGTTGCGATACAGTCAGTTTTCCTTTCAGAAAAGGAAAAACTTCCGTATATAAAACATGCCTCAGATATGCCAGTGATCCTGAACTACACTCAATATTAAACTTTCCGCTCGGTAGTTCTTTTGATACTACTGAATTCGAAAACTCTGCACGATATTTCTTTAAAATATTATATGGTAGACCATTTTTCATTGGCAATTTGGATAATTTGCGAGCTCATTTATTTCATACATGTAAATCGGATATTCGAAATTTACCACCAACTGAAGACTCATTTCACCAACACATTCTTAGAGCCGCCTACCAGATAATTATTTGGAAAACAGCAAGTTGCATCAATCCAATACTTCCAAACCCTACAGATTTTGGTTGGGTTTCGAAGGATAATATATTAGTACCAAAACTTATGACCAGAAGCATCCGTCCCAATGTGGCACCTGGAAACATTTTTTGTAAATGCAATCAGTTCCAAAATGGCATTGGAAATTGCAGTTGTGCTAGGGCCGGTTTGGCGTGCTAAGGCCGGTTTGGCGTGCTAAGGCCGGTTTGGCGTGCATAATAGGTTGTTTTTGCGAAGGCCGATGCCAAAGGTATGTATATATATATATATATATATATATATATATATATATATATATATATATATATATATATATATATATATATATATATATATATATATATATATATATATATATATATATATATATACATACATATATATATATATATATATATATATATATATATATATATATATATATATATATATATATATATATATATATATATATATATATATATATATATATATATATATATATATATATATATATAAATCTAAAATGCATAAAACCATATTTTTTTAACGAAATAAAAATGATTTTAATTTCACAGTTGTTTCTTGAATTAAATACACACAAATGTTCTGTTTGTGAGCATTATTTATGACCTGTACCAAATATCATACGAAAGATGTTAGCTAAATGTTTATAAATATATTGCAAAAAAAGAACTATTCGTATAAAAGACAATACGCATATAATAAATATTTCTATTATAACGGCTATATACCTACACAGCAAGGCCGAGCGCACGGCCATCAGACCAAAACTAAATGTGCGTCATTTAAAAAAATTCATATCTCCTAAACTATTAAGCTAATAAAAAAAACGATTAATAAAAAATTTTCCTTGGTCTATTATCCGTATTTTGTCTCGATTAACTACACATCTATCTGCAATAATAACAAAAGTACCTCGATGCCGAAGTTTACGCTGCAATTTCCGAACGCTTATTGTTTAAACAATTTATCGTGCAGTTCCTAACAAAAATAACGTGTTTCTATTAATCTTATACGAAACTACAAACATTAAGCTTTCTATTGATATAAGGTTTGTTAAAAAATCTTCATAAATAAGCTCGTAAATACAGTGTAAACGAAAAAATTCGCAATATTTAAATTCCACTTTTTTTTCATAAAATGTAATTTTTATCCTATTTCGCAATTCGGGCGGATATCGCGCCCTCTGGAATCATATTCAGCATAAAATTCTGCATAATACCCATATTCTGAAAATTTTATACCTTCGAGTTCATACCCCATGATCGAATTTGGAGCCCTAGATTCTCGACTATGGGGCATTAAACACTCATCAGATGCTACACTTTTTCAAAAAGATTTGAATAATTTAGACAACTGGTGTAACCTTAATTCCTTACATTTGTAATATTAAAAAATTCCTGAAAATCATTCACGAGATGTCCCTCTCATTTGATGTTTCATTATAATTTAAATAATATGCTATTAGAGGATGCTAAGCAAGCGAGGGAACTTGGTGTCATTTTTTATTGTAAAATGTCCTATTGTATGCACATTGAAAATACTGTTTCAAAATATGTAAAGATGCTCGGATTTGTACATCGTACTGGGGTTACATTTTCAGTTCACAAGCTCAAAATATTGTACTGTTCTTTAGTCAGATCAATTTTAGAATATTGTTGTATAATCTGGTGTCCGAAATATATAATATTGATATTAATTTAATTGAAAATGTACAGAGGAAATTTTTAGACAATGGGCGTTTAAGTTGGGTTACCAAAAAGAACATTACACCTATGACCAAATTCTCAGCAATCTCAATTTAATTTTATTGGAACATAGGCGCTTACACATTGATTTACCTTTCTTAAGAAAATACTTAAGGGTCACATTCAATCGTTTCAGCTTTTGAATCTAGTGAATCTTAATGTTACCGAAAATAGAAATATAAACACAGAAATTTTCCATATTCTTTTTTCTCATAGTAATTACGGACAGAACGAACCTACTATTACCAGAATTTTATGCAGTACTAATTTAGTAAACAGTAAATTAGATCTTTCTAATTGCTCCTGCCCATCATTCAAGAGATCAGTAAATGCAAATAAAACTGTATTGCTTCATGAATGTCATTGCCATCTATTTTAGTTAATTTTGATTGTTTTTTTATTATTAGTTGTGTTAGATTTATTCATATTACGTAGGTCCTAAGTAGCATACACATTGTATGTCTTTTTTTGTACTAAAAGGACTTGACCCGTCTATTAATAAATAATGATATTATATTATGTTGAGGCACAGGGTTTGACGAGTGGGCGGTATTCAAAACAAGCTAGATGAATCTAGGTGCAACTTATCCGTGAATATCCGTAAACTATTTTCTGTGAATAGAAATGTCAACCGGTTAAGATACCAAATAATTGCTCATAAATTCTCTATAGGTATATTAGTATTATTAAAGCAAACATATTTTAAAAAAGAACTGTTTTATAGTTTAATAAATAGTCAATAAATGTATTTTTGTCAATAAATATTATTATGATTTTCTTATATAGATACTAAACTTCCACGTCACACACTATAATTCTCTTGATATGGTGCATATTTATACACAGCTTTCTTGTTGGAATACCATTAGGGGTGTTCGAGTGGTAACTACCTCTCTATAATACAGCCCCTGCTTAGCTGCGGAAAAAATTGTTGACACTGGGGATAGCATCGGGGAGAGAATTTTTGCGTGACCTGATGATGGTGGTTGTCTATTCAGATTTATTTGTGTGTAACTAATTACAGGATCTTCACTCTTATATGGCGCTCTGTACTGACTGTCACTGGTTTTAACCGTCTCAAGTGCAGTTGGTCGTGCAAGAGATTGCTCAGCATTCGTTATTTCCTTGGCATCCTAGAACAAATAATATAAAATATATTTTTTTATCGAATTCGACAAACCGCACGTTGGCGACAACAGTGTCATAACTCGTAAAAATGCGATAATACGATTTTGGTGTTGTTAGATGCAGAAAATTGTGAATTTTATGCTGTAACAAGGACATATTTTTAGTTATAATATTATCCGTAAAATGGGCGTTTATGTCTTTGAGCGACAATATAATTACGTTCAACATTTTCAGCAACAAAGTCTCAACTCCCTTATGCCGTTGTTGATGAAAAACAATGAAATGAAATATGTAATAAAATTTTCCGCAAGACTGTCACAAGTTAATTATGTCACTGTTGCTGAACAAAGCATCAATAAAATTGAATAGAAGGCAGTGGTGAAAATTGACATAAGAGAAACAGCTTGTTTAATCCTGGTATGAGCGTATTATATGTGGTACTGCACATCTATTTACGACATTTATATTAACTTGCACAGTACATTTTTGAATCGTATTTAGTGTAAACAATAGGAATTGTTAAAATGTGCGCTCGGGGTAAATATCTAGTACAGTTGGCGAGGAGAGGCGAGGCGAGGATACTGAGCTGAATATAACGGTAATTAAAAACCTAACCTGTCAGAAAGTGAGGAAGAAAATGAAAACAACGACGATAATCAACTAAATATTAGTTCAGAAAAAAAAAATAGAAGAAAACGAAAAAAAATGAAAGTGAATGGAAAAGAAACGAAAGAAAATTTAAAGAAATAAGGGTTTAGCGTACATTAGATCCAGAAATAAATCAGTAAGGGAAAGGAAAATGTTGGAATACTGCAAGGAGCAATGTATTTTCTATTGCTCTGGTAAAATTAGTAATATGGAGAGGCTTACGATTTTTGAAAGATATTGGGACATAGGAAATGTAGAAAGTCAAAGAAGTTATCTTTTAAAATGTATTTCTAAAATACCCCATATATCTAGTTACAAAGAAAACCAAACCATGCGTTTCATTTTGAAATTAAGTACTCCGAAAAAAATTAGAGTATGTAAAACTTTTTTTGTAAAAACCTTAGGAATATCAGAGTTCTTCGTATGGTAATAGACAAAACAGTGGATGGGTTTTTAACTAAAGATAAGAGAGGGAGGCATCAAAATCATCCAAAAGTGGATGTCTCCATAAACGAAGGTATTATTAGTCACATTCAGTCAGTACCTGGAATAGAATACCATTATTTACGATCGCAGACTACTAGAGAATATATAGAAGGCAGTAAAACTTTGGCCGACATATATAGAGACTATGTACAGAAGTGCAAAGATGCAGGGACAGATTTTGTGAACTACACTCGGTTTTCAAGAATTTTCAATACCGATTTTAACATTTCGTTTTTACTCCCAAGAAGGATCAATGCGGGATTTGTGAAAAATTTGAAAATTCAACTGAGCTATAGAAAGCAACACTCGGAGTAGTTTCCACAAACACCAAAACACTTTCACTTCGCTCGACGCGCGTTTCGCCAACCAAGTTGGCATCATCCGGAGACGATTAAAACTAATCAGATGTATCCCTAATGACTCTCACCACTGCTATCAACATAAAATGGCAAGTTTCAATTTTCTTGTCCATCGTTTACTAAGTATCCCTCTCAGTAATGAGAGATTTGAAAAAGAAAAAGTATTAATTAAAGATATAGCTGTGAGTAATGGTTATCCTAGAGATATAGTTGAAAAACTAATTAGGAAGCGTAAATTTAAGGACACACTTCGTAATTCTACGACCTTTCAAAAGGATATAGAGGCTCCAAAATATGTATCCATCCCGTACGAACCCCGGTTTACTCGTGGTTTGGGTAAGGTTTTCAAAAACGTGGGTATAACAGGGATTCATTCGTCGAGCAACAAATTACAACAACTTTTAGACAATCCAAAGGATAAAATTGTTCCAAATGAAAGGTCTGGGATTTACGAAATTAGTTGTAATGATTGTGATCGAAAATATATTGGACAAACGAGACGGTCAATTAACACCAGATTTAAAGAACATATGGCTCATCTAAAATATGGAAGAACAGATAAGTCACATCATGCTTTTGACAACAATCATAGGATAGATATTAGTAATTTAAGATTAGTTAGAAATGTGACCAATAATAGACAGTTGGATGCATTTGAGAGCATAGAAATTGTAAAATGTAATAGTAGTATGAATAGCGACAAGGGACCTATCCCGTATAGCCCGCTTTACGCGTTGCTTAGCAACCGATGATTGAAGCGTGATTAGTCACGCGTAAATTTCACGGTGATATCATACCGTAGCCCGCTTTACGCGTTGCTTAGCAACCGGTCATTGAAGCGTGATTAGTCACGCGTAAATTTCACGGTGATATCATTAGTGGCGTCACCGGAAAAATAGTATAAATATGGTAGATTTTGTAGTTTAAGATTAGTTTTAATCGTCTCCGGATGATGCCAACTTGGTTGGCGAAACGCGCGTCGAGCGAAGTGAAAGTGTTTTGGTGTTTGTGGAAACTACTCCGAGTGTTACAGTTACATCAAAGGTTCCAGCCCTATCCAGTTATAGAAAGCAAGTTTAAGTTCAAAGTACACCACTCACATAAATGAAAAAAACTTATCACGAATAGAAAAGTAAAATGACAAACAAAAAGCTAAATTAAACGAGTGCATTTCTGCTTGCTTTGACTTGCAAGCAGTATTGCAAAACCCTTGTGGGGACAGTCTAAATGATCGACTTATAATTTCATCTTTAATTTGGGAACTAAAGAAGGATACTGAGTGGCATGAGGGTGATGGAAATCGTGGGTCCAGCGAAATTGGAACATGTATCTTAAAATTTTTACAAGCATGTCCAAAAAATAATGATGCGATACTATATGCCGATAACTGCTATGGTCAAAACAAGAACAAATTTATTGCCTCTATACTTCTTTACGCTGTAAGGTATTTAGATATTCTATCTATTTCTTTAAAATTTTTAGTCGTGGGTCACACGCAAAATTAAGGCAACAATATATGCATAGCCTCATAGAGAAGCAAAAGAAACACGCATTAAAATCTGGTCCAGTGTACACCCCTGCGCAGTGGATACCCATAATTAGTTTAGCGAAAAAGACTGGTACTCCTTACAAAGTCACTGAAATGGATTATACCGAGTTTTATGATTTAAAATATTTACAAGAGCAAAAAATAGGAAATAATGTACACTGTGAACATTGAACGGCGTTGGAGAAAAAATCGTATGGCAGGATATTGCTGTCTTAAAGTTTTAAAAAGAAGATATTAATGCAATTTATTACAAAACTAGCTACAGTGAAGATACATTTTAAAAAATGACTGTACGAAAAAATGTCAGAACTGCAGGACCCGATAATAATATAGGATTAAAATTGTTGTATGATTCCCGTCCCAAAATATCGGAAACAAAAATTAAAGCGTTAACAGAACTATGTGAAAAAAAACTAAAATACCATGACATCTATAATCTATAGATCGCTAGGGTGTTATATCGTGCTGAAGACGATGAAGTTATCTCTAAAAAGCAAAAAAAGTTACATACTCTCCCCCTCTGGTTTCGGGGCCACAATTGTAGAATAGACCCAGGGTACCTCCTACCTGTCGTAAGAGACGACTAATGTGACTAAATGGGACCGCCTAGCCGCTTAGACTTGACTGGTAAGATCTTCAAAAGTTATGCTGGGCGGACGTTGGTGGCACTTGGATGGGTGACCTAGGCAGGCTTGGGCCCGGACTGTGGCGTCTGCCCGAGACCTGGGAACACTCAACACATCTGCCGCGAACGCGTGGTCCCAGATAAATGGTAATGAGGACCAGAGTAATTAATCTCGGTAACTCAGAACCATACTATCATACATACAAATTGTAGAGACTTTGCCACCAGGCCACCCGTAATAAATAGGATGGTTTGAAGAAAAGTACTCAAGTAAAAAGGAGGAATGTACAAAGGGCCTAATGAGGTCTAAGTGCTGTGGTGGAATGGGAGTATAACACTACCTTCCACTACACTCCGACCCATATACATACATACATACAAGTCACATACTAAAAAAAAATAAGAGATTGGGACAAGATTCCTCCTAAGATAATAATAGTTATTTATTTTTGTATTTGGTTACTCCAAGAACACCGTGTTTTCAATACTCTTAAGTTAATTTAAATATGTTTTTAAAAATTGTTCTCGTTTTGTACTAGCTTTAAAAATATATATTATATTTTCCATTTAACTTGTATTTATTTTATAATTATTATAAAACGTCAAAATGTATAATATTTTGCTGATATTATTGAACAAAAGTAACACATCTTTAGTAACACATCAAAATTATATGAATATATTTTCGGCAACAAAGACACATCTACAAATATTTTTTATATTATATAAAGTAACAAAAAACATGACAGTTAGATCGTTAAAGGGGTACAAGTACCTTCTTATTACAACATTTAAACAAAACAAGTATATTGTTAATGTATAAAATTAATACAAGTTATACAAGTTAATGTATAAAATGATCTAGCTTCAGAAACTATCGTAATAAATTAGAAAACCCAATATCTACAAATATTGTTTTTTTGACTTATGACACTGCTGCCGCCAATGTGCGATTAACTGTCGGGATCGATATAAGCACCACAGGTTACTTTAGAGCACCATAAAAAACTATTTATTATACTTATTGACAAATTAGGTACATATAAAAATTAATTTTAATTATTTGTATCTTATATTTTTCGATATAAATAGCAGTTGTAAATTAGTTGTTAAAATAGTTATATTTTTCGAATATATATACAGTGCGTTAGAAAAGTAACGGATAAATTAAATATTTCTTAAGACTGACGTTTCTATCTAAAATCCAAGGACACGTCGATTTATATTTTTAACTACGCTTATTTTGATGTAATATACAATAAGATGGCCCTAGGTGTTCCGGGTGTGAGTGACCTCATCGATAATGTTTTTAAATGGCAACAATATATTTTTCCGGCAGATTTTTGTAGATGATCTCTTTATGAGTTCGGCAATATAGCACACTTTATATTTATTTTGAGAAACAGAGGTATAAATGAATTAATAAAAATCTAATCATGACAACTCTACGAGTTCACAAAAATACAATACTGCTGCATGGAAAATAACAACTGGAAGATGCGATATTGTTCCTAAACACAATTAATTAAATACTATGCTTCAAGATCTGATTTTCATTTCCGGTTTAACCGGAAACACTATACATTTTGTAATTTTTAATGAAACATCCTGTATGTTATTCGAAATTTAGGTTTTCCAGGAAATTATAGGTCCAAAACTAACATGTAGCATATCTTATATCTATCTTTGACAATTTTCGAGAAAATGGCGGTTGAAAATGTTGTATCAATTATAAATTATTTAATTTTCATATAAAACAAATGAATGTAGGAACAAATCTGTGACGGTTATTTACGTTTTTTCGTGAGTAAAATTTGATAAGGTCATAAAAATTTCATTTCCGGCTGAACCGGAAGTACTACGAAAAGTGATAGGTATTCAAGGTGAAATAACCTCGATATTTTTAATGGAACACGCTGTATTGAACCTTAAATTTACAATCTACTAACCTTTCTGGTTATTTTTTGTTTCTGCTGTCCCCTCTCTAAACCGAATAGTTTATGAGGTATCGGCGACTGAATGTTCACCTGCACTATAAATATGTCACAAATCTGCATTCGCAAACATTCAGTCGCAGATATCTCATAAACTGTTACGTTTAGAGTCCTCTCTCTAAACCTAATGGTTTATAAGATCAGAGACAAGAAACAAAAAATATCCAGAAAGGTTACTAGAATGTAAATTTAAGGTTCAATACAGGGTGTTCTATTAAAAATATCTTAAGTAATTTGTTACCCGGAATATCACTTTTCGTAGTACTTCCGGTTCAGTCGGAAATGAAATTTGTATGACTATCAAATTTTACTCACCACAATACTTAAATAACCGTAACAGATTTGTTCCTACATTCATTTGTTTTATGTGAAAATTAAATAATTATTTATGATTGATATGACATTTTCAACCGCCATTTTCTCGAAAACTGTCAAAGATAGATATAGGGTATGCTACATGTTTTGGACCTACAATTTCCTGGGACTATGACCTACAATTCGAATAATATACAGAGTGTTCCATTAAAAATAACAAAGTTTATACTGTTTCCGGTTAAACCAGAAATGAAAATCAGATCTTGTAGCAATAATACTGAAACCGACATATTTTCTGACAAGGAAGTTATAGGCTGGCTAGGAATATCGTAGGCACCCGGTATATATATATATATATATATATATATATATATATATATATATATATATATATATATATATATATATATATATATAATATATATATAGGTATATATATATATGTATATATATATATATATATATATATATATATATATATATATATATATATATATATATATATATATATATATATATATATATATATATATATATATATATATATATATATTAAAAGTATAGGGAACGTGCCACACAGAAAGTGAAGTTACAGGACAGAAATTGAATTTAACTGTATGATAGTATTCAGAATTCAAAAGTGTATTATGTGATAATATAATTTATAAAAGTGTATTAGTTTAAAGTGTAATTACATAAATCAAATATGATGAATTAATCTGTGTGGCCAAATCAAAATAACAGAACAAGTAAGAAGTAGGTAACCAGGAAGTTGCATCTGTTTGTTAATACGGTACATCCGTAGGAACTACTAGCAATAAAAGAGTCTAGTTACGGCGTTCATAAAAGCAACAGCCACGCTCCTGAATTTGATGAAAATTTATTAGCGAATAATTGTAAATTTAAAATAATAATTGTTAATTTGTACTAAGTAAGCAATAAATACCAATGTAAATTGTCTAGAAGCGGAAAAAACTGCATGAATAAGTGGTTTTGTGACGTTTTTACGAGTAATGAAGGGAAATGCTTGATAGCGTCCCAGCCCAGTGGATGAAAAATTGCAGTCAATATATTAAACAAGAAAAGGAAACAATATTTCACAGTGATCAAAGTGATAGCAGATTAAAAACTACAGCAGCAGCAAGTAATATCAGTTTGAGGGTAAATAAATCCCAAGGCGAGATAATAGCGAAAGCCGTCAACATTCAAGAGGCAGTGCAGCAACTTCCCGCTAGATGACACCACCACCACCGCCCAGGAGTATTTGTTAGTTCGCGTACCAGTTAAATCAAAAGTGATAAGTATTGTACAAGTTCATAAAAGGATTAACATATTTTTACAACAAGGTAATAAACAATTCTAAATTTGCTAATATTAAGAAACATTGTGTCAGAGGACTTGGTCCCATGTAATTAGATTTAAGTTACGTAATTTTTGTGTCGCAGGATATGAATAAGGTTCTAAGATTTTTTTTATTTTTATTAACCATATTTAATAATAAACACGTCATATGCAATCAATTTCTTCTTTCTTGTTTTAAAAATTTCAGGAAATAATTTAAAAACTAATAGTAGAGTCGCAAGCACGATTTATTTTGACTTCCGTCCGACATTGAAGGTAAAAATGCACCGAGTGCATTATTCAGTGCTAATTAATAGCTGTATTCACCCCCAAAATTCGTCTGGCGATATCGGAGTCCAAACCACCCCCAGGGGGTGAAAACTGAAAGATTCGCTAAAAAATATATTTTCGCCTCATATCTACTAATTTTTGAAAATTCAAAATTCGATTGAAAATAAAAAAATACAAGTGTCAATCGAATGGAAATTTACATTGATTAAACCGGATATAAATTTACAAATGCACTTGTATCTCGTAAACGTATCTCGTATCGCAAAACAACTTGGATGATATTTTACTTCTGCGGCAATCAAATCTAGGCTAGGTACCAATTTTTCGCAATGGGTTATTGTTTGTCCCAGCTATTAAATGTAGTTTTTTGCTGAAATTCAATGTCATTATTTGGGATAGGGTTCTACCTTTTATTATTTTTTTGACAAAAAACGCATAGATCCATGTTAAAGTTGGGTTTGCTACATCTCAAATTATTACCCGGTTTTATAGAATGAACTGATTGTGGTGGCTATATATTTGAAGATGAAATATTTTTCTTGCTTGCAAAAGAAGAATAACAAATTTTATGCCACTCAATCTGTAAGAATGTATTGGATGTATCGTTTAGTCTTGTGAATTCGACATTGTCTAAAACCAAACTTCTTAATTTTAGTGAGCGTTTGAAAGTTAGCAATGTCTTCTCACTACTGTCTTCTAATTTGCCAATTTTATTACGAAACACACATTTAACGACGGACAGTTTCCTTCTTTTAATTTTCAATCTGAATTTAGAATTTAATTCATCTTCCTGACCGCTCGACGAGAACTCCATTTGCAAAATCTAAAAACTGACGATCAGCTCAATCTACCGCGTTTTTTCGCCGTATTACTTACCACGCAAACACTGAATCTAACTCTTTGCTACACAGAAAAGTAATTTTGTTAAAATGTATATTAAACACAACAGCAAATTTGTTCTTAAACTAAGCTAAGCACACCTAACACTAAATAAATTTGTTGATATGTCAACGCCCAAAAGCCCCATAAACAACCATAAAGTATTCCGTAAGTATCATATTATGCAAGTTTCTGCTATAACTGCGAGTGCCGTAAGTGCGAGTGCGACGGGAAACGAGCGAAATGAGCGAAAAGTGAGATGCCCTGAGCATCGATAGAAGACGCGGCCGCACTAATTAATTAATAACGTCCTTATTTATTAAGTATTTTTGAAAAATAAACACACCTACGTTAACTAGATATTCCGGGCTAAAACTTTTATTCTTGGTGTTTTTTCGATATTTTAAGTAGTGTTTAAGTAGTTAGTGTTTTAATTAGTACAATCGCAGTGTAAAACAATTTCCATTTTAATACAAATTAAAATATCACGCGTTTACGAGATACAAGATACAAGTATAACATTTGTAAATTTATAACAGGTTAAATCAATGTAAATTTCCATTCGATTAACACTTGTAATTTTTTTATTTTCAGTCGGATATTGAATTTTCAAAAATTAGTAGATATGAGGCGAAAAGATCTTTTTTAGCGAATTTTTCAGTTTTCATCCCCTGGGGGTGGTTTGGACCCCGATATCGCCAGACGGATTTGGAGGGGGATTACAGATATCAATTAACACTAAATGACGCATTCAGTACATTTTTACCTTCAATGTCGAACGAAATTGTTTTCTAGAATAGCTTTCTGCATTATGCGTCTCTACTATAATACAATTTGAGCTTCACTAAAATTTAATAAATTTAATATTTTGCATACAATAAAATTCAATTATGATGAGACATTAACTTCATTTTGCAAATAATCTTTTAAAGAAATTTCTATAAAAAATTAATAAACCTAATTAGATCCCCCTTGTCCTAGTTTTCAATATTCTTCTTCATATTTTTTACTTTTAAAATTGCCTTCGACCAGTCTTCTTTTGAAATATTTAAAAATTCTTCTTTAATAACTAACTTATTTTATCGAATTTTCGGAATTTTAGAAGCATTTTTTTTCTACGAACTCTCATTTTTAACTATGACCACATAAGTTCAGCTGGATTAAAAATACAGTAATACGGTGGTAAGCTTAAAATAGTTTCACCTTTTCTTTTGCCATATTGTCAATCACATCCTGTTTTTCTTATTGTTTGGTATTAAGCACCTCCAATAATTGCTTTTTGGTATATGACTCTTCGAAATATAAGTTATTTTTACGAAGAAATTCTTAAATTACTTCTTTTTAGATGACATATTGAGTCCTATGAAAATTTGTGTTGAATGTTAGGCTGCATTATCTAATACATTGACACTCTCAGGATTTATGTTTGGAATTAAACTTTTTTGAAACCACTCCTCAAAAATATTTGAGTCCATATTTTTGAGGTAATCCAGATTACATTCTCCCACCTTTTTACCACACATTTTAAGGCCATTTTAAACTCAACCATCCGTAGACCCACAATGCAAAATGATCATGCGGGATACTCTGATTGGAGGTACATCTTTTAGCTGACACCTGCTAGACTCATCAATCCAACCTTTTTTCGCAGTGTCATGGATGCCATACCAGGTTTCATCCAAATAATAAATCTGTTTTCCTTTATCTCTAAATTCTTTTATTTTCTCTAAATATTCTATTCCCCAATTTACGATTCTTTGACTTTCCATTACGACAGCACGCTTATTAACAATTTTAATTTTGAAACCCAATTTTTAAAGCCTCCGTCGTAGTGCTTTTGGAACAAGGTGTTTGCAGCTCTGTCTCTTTCTTTGAAATTATTTCTATGGTGGGAACTTCATTGTTTTTATATTTTTCGCAAATTAAATTTCTTAAAAGTATGCTTGTGGCCAAGTCCAAATCCCTGGATATTCCTGCATCGCATATCTTTTTTCTTGTTTTGTTTCCTTTCTTTACAAGCTAACATAAATTACTGTAAGGAACCTCTATTAGATTGACACTTTTCTCAGCACTCTAGATTTGCTATCTCCTATGGGCATACGATCTTATTTTAAGTTGTTATACACATTTAGGCAAATTTGTTTTGCTCGAAACAGTAGAATTATTCTCCCACGGTCGAAACATAGTTTACTAAAAACTATTACAAGGGTCTGGTAAGACGAGTGAGCCTTCAATTAAACTAAAAATTAGTGTTCATAGAACTGGTGCCCATAATAAAAGAGAAGGATTCAATAGGGAAGTAAATAGAGAAAGTATCCTATAAACAGATTAAATATTTCTCCATCATATTATTGGAAAATAAAATATCTTAATTTTGGAGCCTTAAAATATATAAAAAAGTATAACAATTTATCTCACCACGGTGGGGCTTTTAAAATCTTATAAACTCATTCATTCATTAACTTACATGTGGCGGTGGGAAAGCCATGTCTCGTATTATGTAAGCATTTGAGATAGATCCAACATTCTTCAGCTGAGGGGACGTATCATATTCCGAGGGTACAGTTAAAGATTTATTAAACCCAGGAGTTTCTGCGGTTGGTCCCAACTGATAATCCGAATCTATAAAAAAAAATAGATTTTACTTAATAGGTAGAACTGAATATGAATAATTATCAGGTTATATAAAACAAAACGTAAATATGCGGTTCTTGCTTAGTAATAGGGCACTGTACATGCGTTGTTTGTTTCATAACTAAAAAGCGGCACCTGTTGTTACTAAGGAAAAACATCGCATATACCGGGTGCCTACGATATTACTAGCCTTGTAAAACGTAAATATGCGGTTCTTGCTTAGTAATAGGGTAATGTACATACGTTGTTTGTTTCATAACTAAAAAGCGGCACCTGTTGTTACTAAGGAAAAACATCGCATATACCGGGTGCCTACGATATTACTAGCCTTGTAAAATTAACTTTCTTGTAAAAAAATATATCGTTTTAAAACTTTCGGAAGTTATATGGTTGACAACGGTACACAGTTTGATTGCTTGAAGATCTGATTGCCATTTCAGGTTTAACCGGAAACAGTATAAACTTTGTTATTTTTAATGGAACACCCTATATATTATTAGAAATTTAGATTACCCAGAAAATTCTAGAAGCAAAACATGTAGTATACCCTATATCCATCTTTGACAGTTTTCGAGAAAATGGCGGTTGAAAATGTTATATCAATGATAAATTACTTCATTTTCACATAAAACAAATGAATGTAGGAACAAATCTGTTACGGTTATTAAAGCTTTTGGGGAGTAAAATTTGATAAAGTTAAGAAAATTTCATTTCCGGCTTTACCGGAACTACTACGAAAAGTGATTTTCAGGCTTAAATTACTTTACAAATTACTATTTTTAATGGAACACCCTGTATTGAACATTAAATTTACATTCTACTAACCTTTCTGGATATTTTTTGTTTCTTCTTACTCCTACCTAAACCTAATAGTTTATGAGATATCGGCGACTGACTGTTCACCTGCACTATAAATATGTCACAAATCTGCTCAAAGGAGAAAATTAAATAAATATCAAAAGTGAATCACTAAAAGTAATAGGTAGGTATAATTTATTTTAACCATAATTTAAAGGTTTAAATTATGGTAAAGAATTAATGAAGAAAGTTTTCCATTTGAATTGGCGTAATAGAGTTTTTCACTTGCGTAATTCTATTTCTATGGTCTTCTAGGTTATGTGGTTGTGTCCTATACAACTTTTCCTTGATATGGGTCCAGTTAAAAAAATTTATTGGTGTATGGTCTGGAGATCTCGCGCCTAAACACAGCCATTTTTAACAACTAGATAACACAAACACTTCCTAAAAGGTAAATCAATAATAAAACGCAAAAATTAAATGACAACTGTCCAAAGAAACTTTTAAATAATGCAACAGTACTGTCAAAATCTATCTGAAAATCGGTAAATACCTAGTTCTTTTGTTTTATACAGCCCTCCTGAATCAAAGTTCTGTTTAAACATCTTTTTTTTTATTGTTTAGCCTTTGTGACAGTGGAAGTGAACATTCAGTCGCCGATACCACCGATACCTCATAAACTATTAGGTTTAGGCAGGAGACAACAGAAACAAAAAATATCCAGAAAGGTAAGTATAATGTTCAATACAGGGTGTTCCATTCAAAATATCGAAATAATTTGAGCCTGAAATTCACTTTACGTAGTACTTCCGGTACAACCGGAAATGAAATTTGTAAGACTTTATCAAATGCAACGCCCCAAAAAACTTTAATAACCGTAATAGATTTGTTCCTGCATTCATTTGTTTTATGTGAAAATGAAGTGATTTATCATTGATATAACATTTTCAACCGCCATTTTCTCGAAAACTGTGAATGATAGATATAGGGTATGCAACATGTTTTGGACCTAGAATTTTCTAGGCAATCTAAATTTCTAATAATATATAGGGTGTTCCATTAAAAATAACAAAGTTTTCACTGTTTCCGGTTAAACCGGTAAAGGCAATGAGACTTGACACAATCAAACTGCACCGTTGTCAACTATACAACTTGCCAAAATTTTAAATCGATATATTTTTTACAAGTCTATAACTTGACTGGTTAGTAATATCGTAGGCACCCGGTATAGCAAGAACCTCGCTTCTGCTGTGAGGTGGCAAGTTGATCCTAGGTTTTTACTATCTAGTAGTTGCAGTGTTCGTGATAAATAACGGCCTATGATATTTCATGTGCTTGGATTAAATTTCGCAAAAAAAAATATTTAAAAAAGAACTTTGTTTTTTTTCTTAAAAAATAGATATAATAAATCCAATTGAATCCATTCCCGCCCATAACTCAATTTTAATATTTTTTTGCATTTGCGTGATTTATGCTTAGGACGACAGTATAACAGCAATATTTAATTTTTATTTTGATACATAGAAAGCAAGATAACTGCGAAATATGTGGTGCGAAAGATGTTATATACGTATGATGCGGATATAATAGTTATTTGTGTTTTAACAGCGCAAAGTACTGCATGGCCGCTTGCAAAAGAAATTTACCTAGTAATGGTAGGCGCAAAAGCCTACTATTGAGGCGATTGTAGAAAAATGCATTTTTCACTTATTCAGCGTCGTATCTCCAAAACGGTTAGGAGTATGGAGAAAATGTGTATGACTGTTAAGGTAACAACTTTTATAATAGGTGTTGTTCTCATTTGGGCCATAGAAACTGAGTTAATCGCGAATTCGCGACCTTCCGACGCGGTTTTTACGAGTTCCTCCAGGTATATCGTGGCGTAATTACCAGATGTTATTCAACAATATGTAAAGAAGGAAAATCAATAGCGCGTATTTCCGCCTCTACCACGAATAACTTCTTGGAAACGTCGTCATACTTAAAATAAGCGACCTTATTTCATTTTGGTCCAATTCCTCTCAAAGGACCCCGCACGGAACATACAGAAAATGGCCCTCGATAAAAATGTCCCATATTCCAGGATATTATCCAAAAATCGATGCTGATTAAAAGTCTCCATGGGCCCGAGGTCCGAAAACGCGATCCACCGGAGCTTTTTCAAACCTAAGCTGATGAGTTGCAATTAGCAAACGCACTGCTTTTCCGGACCCTCCGCTCGTAATATTCCATCATGCATCTGTACAAATCATATATGCTATATGTATATATCGAGAATGTAATATACACACACCAAAAGAATCTAGGGGACAACACATTTTGTGAGGATAAATAAATTTTAAATGAAACCTTAGATTATTCAGTAAAATAGAGTGATTGATCTGTTTACAAAATATCATGCTCCAACATCTAGTCATAGTCTAAGGTCGACAGCGGGATGCTTGCCAAATTTCTTTGGTATCGACTAAAATCCGAAATTAACCTTATTATGGGAACACTTAATACCTACCAGCACCAGCCTGAGATGCAGTATAAAAATAATTTTCGGCATTTACTTAGTGGAAAAGGAACACTCCTTATATAATTTCAATAGATATCGAGTTTTAATTACGGTGGCAATAATAAAGGGTCTTTTATACCTACCTGGAATATCCTATGATGGAGAGAGCGTTAACAACGGCAACATAGATATCGATACCTTATTTGCAGAACATCGTAAGTTACAAACAGCAAATTTTACAGGAGACATGTTTTTTTGTTATTTTAATAAATCAATTTCCAATCCTGGTAAAATTCTAGTACCATGGTTTTTACATTGGGTACATTCTTAATGAAAACATGTTTAGTTTTTTTGGTTGAATAATATTTTGTTAGTAAATGATACTTACAGTAATTGTCTCAGATGCAAAAAAGTGAATTGTTAGAATATTATCGTAAGGTCAATCCTTACGATAGTCTGGTAGTTATTGAATTATATTTACGATAGTATTGATGTTTCCAATAATTGTATTGTTTTTATGTATAGAAATTTATAATTATTTTTTACGATACGTCCAATCAAAAAATAAATTGATATACTTATGCATAAAAATCATTTTTATTTTTATTGAAATCAAACATTAAAAAAGGAAATAAAAAATTATCTAAAATCAGTCTTCTTGTTCACTGTCTTCGATAAGAAGACAGTGAACGTCTTCCGTCTCCGGTAGGACATCTGGAAGCCAATTCGAGGTATCATTTCTATGTACTCTTGTTGAAATTTTGTAGGTATAACATTTTTGCTGCATAAAGTCTCTAAATCCTTTTTCTTTTGGACAGCTATATACATAATTTCTGAGTGAAAAGTCTCTTTGCTTTCTTATTTTGAAACTTCTTAGGAAATTTTGAACAGGTACTCAATTTAGAAACACGTTGTATACAGTGCGTCCATAAAGTCACGCATATAATTTACTATTTCTTTTATATAATAATTTAATATACAGAGTGACCTGCAAGTAAAGACGTCATCACCGGTTTTTTTAAATGGAACACCCCAATTTTTTTCTAATTTTTGGATATCCCTTATTGCTGAGGGGCAAATATTATTATTAACTTGTAATTTTGGTTTTGTTGCCCACCCTATACCAATTTGAAGCAACAACTTGTTATACATTTTTAAAATCAGCTCAACAAGGGACATACGGAAATTGGAAGAAAAAGCTGGAGAATTCCATTTAAAAACAAAACAACGGTGATGACGTCATTACTCGAAGATAGGTTACCCTGTATATTAAGTTATGTGAAAAAAGAAGTAAATTAAAATAGAAAATCGACCTGTTTTGGGAATTTTCAATAATATTGTTTATTAAGCTAATAATGAATTTACGGACACAATGTATAATTATATTTTTATATAAATCAAAATTTAGTAAGTAAGACTGTTTACTACTAAATTTTATTGTGTGATGCTCAACACAATAAATTCGTGAAATAGACCACAGGAGATTAGGTTATATTATGTTTTTCACTGAATTAGTAATAAATACTAGTAAAATATCATAAATATGTTGCTAAGGAATTGGTAAAGTATTATGGAAAAGTTATTGACATAATTAAACTAGTGCTCTTAAATATTTATCAAAGAATAATAGAAAAATTAAGGAAGCATGTTACTTACGGGTACTCTTCCTTCGAAACTGAAATAACGTAAGGGTCAAATTCGCATTGTAAGCAACAAAATTTGTACCACGTGATCGGATCTTACGATAGTCTGCCGGGCGTTGTTGATGCTTACAATACTTTAGTGGTCATCTTTAAAATGACCACACGTTTCCTTGTTCCTTGCGATAAGATTTATTATTAATTTATGTTCGTATTAAGTAAAATTGGCTTACAATACTTTGCCGAGGACTCGTCCAAGACTAGACCATTACGATATTACCAAAATCCCGTTTTCGTAAAAAATGTCACTTACGATGTTTTGCCAATAAGGTATTGTAAGGGCCTAAGAAATGTTTACACTAGAAAGCGATATGCCCATCGACTCCGACGTGGTAACATAAACAAACGTAGAGCGGTGTGGTCATAATTTACTGGATAGGGATTTACTGGAATTTACTGGAGTTTTAATCGTCTCCGGATGATGCCAACTTGGTTGGCGAAACGCGCGTCGAGCGAAGTGAAAGTGTTTTGGTGTTTGTGGAAACTACTCCGAGTGTTACGGTCATAATTTGTTAAAATGCAGACGTTAGGTAAATATTTCGTTCGTCTTAGGGCACGAACTCATTTTATAATTAGACGTTTCAGTGAACGGTGCATAATTGTGTTTCGTTAGTTTTATTAATAAATAATTAGTGGACTTAATGACATTAAATAATTGTGTGTAGTTACCAAGTTATATCTACAAGTTGAGGTGAGTTATTCACTGAGTACTCTTGCATGTTTATTGTTTCTATTTACTGGAGTGAATGAGATATACTGGGTGATACCCTTAAAATAGACCTATGGTAAAATGAAATAGATGACGTTGTATATGTATGTCGTGAGGTGAGTTATTCACTGAGTACTCTTGCATGTTTATTGTTTCTATTTACTGGATTGAATGAGATATACTGGGTGATACCTTTAAAATGGACCTATGGTAAAATGAAATAGATGACGTTGTATATGTATGTCGTTTTAGTAAGTTAACAAGGCTATCTAGCACTGAGGTGCGTTTTTATGAACTGATTGCTCCCATAACTGTTAGCTGCGTGTGACACAGTGAATGTGAGTTGATCATGGCCGTTAGCAGCGGTGACACGGTCTGACTGTTAGCTGCGGTGACACAGTCATTGTTTTTGGAGGTGGGCCAAATGTCCCCTCTTGCAGAGGTAGTCGCTGTGGCAAAGGTAACAGCAGTTAACTAACTAACCTTTTATTTGTGTACATTGGCGCGGGCAATGTGATGTTATTATTGTTATCAATGTGATGTTATTATTGTTATCAATGTGATCTTATTATTGTTATCAATGTGATGTTGTTATTGTGTTGGACAATGATTAAAGGTCTCACTCATGTATCACTTTGTGTGGTTACTATTGTTAGTCAATGTGTATGTTTGGGTACTCATGTTGTCTATATATTTTGGCTAAGGTTTTGGACGACGCACGTATATTAAGGCCGGTGCTTGGTGACCGCGTTATCCTGGCGTCCAACCTCAAAGTGAGTGACATTATTATTATTTATTTATGATGTTAGTTATTAATTAATTTGAGTTTGCCCACAATAAATCTCAAATAAATAAATTAACAAAAGGATACCCTAACAGTATCGATAAATTGCATTCGTCTTTGATTGTGCGTCGTAGTAAAATGTGAGTAGTTAATTTATAAGTGTGTAATACTGTGTAAGGCTACTTTTCTCTATTTTAATTTAATTTGTGATCGGTTTTAGTTAATTTGAGGCTCTTTTCCCAGTGAAAATGGTGCATCAGTGCTTTATATGTCGAAAAATTAAAATGGATCATCCTAACCTCTCTTTCCATAGGTAAGTTGTAAACGTACCAGTGTCGTGGTTAAATATTTTTATTTGGTCTCTAGTTTGATATGTAATTATTTGGAATTTCACTTTTTTACAGAATGTGTAAAATGTATTTTCATAAATTAATAAAATAGGTATTTAGTAATGTTTAGTAATGTAATTTTTGATTGTTTTGGAGATCATTTTTATGAAGATGATCCCATGAATAATCATGCAATACAAATGACAAAACTCATTTTGAAAACTTATTTTAAGATCAGGATTCACTATGAAACTTCCACAAAGTCAAACACTCAATCGAGAATAAGGAGTATAAATATCAAAACAATATTATTTCGAAATGAATAGAAGTAATGTTATTATAAAGTTGTTATAATAATACAATGTTCATTTACATGTTATTATAATATATATGCTGTATTTATATAGTGTCACCCAATTAGTACCCCATTTATGTTTGAAAATTTAGAAAAATGTTAAATGTTTAGAAAAGCTGTTAGGTTTTTTATATTGTATAATATACATTTTATATTATAGTGTGAAATGTACATTTTTTATAGGGCGCTAAATTTGAAAGTTTTTTTTTAATAATTTTTTTAAATATCTATGAAAACTATGAAATTTAGTTGGTTTACATTTTTCATAGAGCTCTATCAATTCCTGATATGTTTTTCAAAATTTAATGGCATATATTTTTAAGTATCAAATGGCAAAAAAATGTGTAAAAGCACAGCACTGGACTATTCATAAACTAAGAACAAGAATTAATAGAGGTTCTCAGTCAAAAAATATTAAAAAAAAAATACTTCCACTGGCAACCCTATTATAAAAAAGATAGGAATTTACAAGCAATATGTTGAGACACACTAATATTATTTTTCCATTTTCTATCTATATTTCAATTTGTACTATAAAATGATTCTCCCTGTATACTAGGTACGACAGACAAATCAGTTTGTTAAAAACAATTACTCATAGTAATAAACGACGAAAAATTATTTTACTTTTTTATTCTATTATACCCCTATACATTTTACCTTCAATAACGTCTCCATAATTAATTTTGAAATATAATAATGGTTTATTCCATCTAAAAAACACTTGTTTAAACGAAGGATTATTTTTATAAATTTGTCACATTTCCGGATCCTCGCATCGCGTCCGGAGTCTCCGCCTATGGTCAGTGATGTTAGTGTTTACAATCATCTCGTTGTCTATCCCCACTCTTGCCTATTTCATTCATAATTTATGGACCGACGGCGACGTTTAGAATTGTCGGCAGTTGTTTATATTGGTATTATGAAAGATTGGCTTTGTCTATTTTATCTATATAGTCTAAGGATGAAACTAGTAGATAGAAACTAATAAAAGTAGTTACTGTTATGGTTTTAAACAGTTTTATCCAAGAAAAATTTACAAACAACTGCAACTTGAGACAAGGAAAATAATTTAAAAAGTTACGAAAAAGAGCAATTAACGTATTTGCTAAAGAATGACAAAACGAATAGTTAATACAAAGTGTGACCTCCGCGACTATTAATCACCGCTCTGCATCTACGTGGCATGCTTAAAATTAAACTGTCTATGTCTTCCTGAGGTATGTCGTTCCACTCCTGTATAAGACACTCAGTAAGACTATTCCGGTTCTGAAATACCCAATTCTGGCGTAAAAGGCGTCTACCCAGCATGTCCCAAACGTGTTCTATAGGATTTAGGTCGGGTGTCTGTGTAGGCCATGGCAAAACATTAATGTGCTGGTTTTCAAGATAATCTTGCACTATTCTCACCGTATGTGGACGGGCATTGTCGTGCGTGAGAGTAAAATCATTTCCAATTTCTGCCCCATATGGAAGCACAACAGATGTAAGAATAGTATATAGAATAGCATATAGAATAGTATATTCAACCGCATTTAAGAACCCATCCAGAGAAACGAGCCGCGTTCTTCCACCTAGGCTAATTCCCCTCCATACCATCACTGTTCCCCTTGGTGGCTAGTTACCTCCTGAGCAGTAGCCAGCCGTCGTGCATTACCAGATCGTCTCCAGGCCCGTAATCCTCTGGCATCCGGTACCAAACCAAAGCGAGATTCGTCAGAGAAAAGAACTGGAGTCCACTCTTGACGTTGCCACTTGGCGTGTTCCTGAGCCCATTGCAACCTTTTTGCGCGATTTCCTCGCTATAGCTTTGGCACCCTCAATGGCCGCCGAGCATTTAGTCCACACTCATGGAGTCTGTTATGCACAGTTTGGTCACTCACTACGATGTTATGAGTGTTATTCAATTGAGTAGACAGCTCGGAAGCGCTTATGTTACGGTATCTCAGAGCCTCAGAAGTCGTAAAAAGCGATCTTGAATTGCGTTAGTTGCCCTTCTACGCCCCGTATGACGTTCACAAACACCATCGAATTGGTAATATCTTAGCCACAACCGATTAACAACAATTTTAGAGGTGTTAAGAGCTTCAGCTACAGTTCTTTGTATAGAACCACCCTGAAGCATACCAATTGCACGCCACTGTGTCCCGCGGTCTAAATGATGTCTTTCCATGTTCTACAAAGTACGAACTTACGTCTACAACAAGTGTCACCAAGACAATTAACTAAAACAAACGAGAAGCAACTTATGGGTTTAGGCATTCTGATAAAAGACGCCATTTTGTCATGAAACATGAGGTTAACTTTACAAACAAATAGCATCAGATGGTGACAAATCGAATGAAAAACAGTATGTCGTAAACGTGCAATAGGTAATTATGTTTTTATTCATTGTGAACTTATTGACGTGGCCCCTAGATTCTTTTGATGTGTGTATAAATACACATAATACTCTAGTATCTTCTCTTTGTCTCTCCTTGCCTTTACAAAGCGAAGGAGCGGGAGGGGAGCTTTTCATATATACCTTCCTTGATTAGTTATTATCACGCGGTAAGTGAGTCTTTTCTTATTAACAATCTATATTGTTGATAGAAGATAAGAAAAAGTGTTGGAAGTGTCAAACAAAAAAAATAAAACAACGAAAAAATAAAATAAAAAAATTCGCGTGCAGCACAGTACACGTGATATAAGTGCATACTTCTTTACCGATTCGTTGAGAGAGTGAGAGAAAGAGAGAGATAGATAGAGGGGGAGGGGGAGAGAGAGAGGGGGGAGCGAGAAAGAGAGAGAGATATTGTACATATTGGCTTTATGTTAACTGAAGTGTGACACATATGTTCGTGATTCTAAATGGTGTATATTTCTGGAGAATATAGCATCAATCGTTGTTCCTGATTTAGTCGTGGCAATGTTCCGGTCGTTATTCATATCTAAACCGAATTTCTCACGAAGAAAGTGAAGTAGTCGCAAGGACGCATCCTCCGCAAAAATATCCTCATCCATTTAGATCAGATTCGAAAGCCCAATCCAGATATATCCAGCAGGATATGCATAAGTAATATTGTATTCTGGTTAATTCCGATTCTGTCACGATTGTTTATAAATTGTATCAAAATTGCATTCAAAGCTGCAATCGAAATCTCTGTTTCTCTCTCCCTCACATCTGTCATATCCTTTAGCTCACTTCATATCTGTCATATCCTTTAGCGAGACGAAAATATTATAAAATGTGTCGTGACGCGACCTTGAAAAATCACTCTCATGCGGCTAAAGAAGTATTCACTTAAAAAAAATAATAAAGAAAAAAACAAAAAAAAGAGATAAGTCCGACTAGTTACCTCAATTTATTGTTTTCTGTTATTGTATCAAATCATACAGATATGTGTGTATATGCATGATAGATATGATTTGAAAGTATATATGAAAAAGTCCACTCCCCTGCCCTTTCAGTTGGTGGGAGGGAGCTTCTCAGCCTCTTCCATCTCGCCGTGAGTTGAGGAAGGGTTGTAAAAAATTACTGCCGCTTCCTTGATATTTCTGATTTCAAATACAATTTTGAAAGGGCCACCTTGCGTCTCCTAAAAGCAGATGTATCGCAGCCCGTAAATGAATGTAAGAACAGGATGCGTTCAAAACCATGCTGGTGCATCTCTTGGGTGGACAGTGCCACTGTTTTGATTTTCCCTCGACCGGCTTTCAGCAGCAGGATGTCTTGAGTGGGAGGAGTGGAAGCAATCAAAAGGACAGCGCGGTCCACATCCTCACCAACGACAGCCACAGAACTGTGAGTAGATTGTTCCAAAGCAGTCTTCACGATAAGGTCGTCAGCATCATCGGTGGCCCGAAGAGTGTGTATTCCACTCTGCTGAAGCTTTGTCTGTACTAAGGAACTGACCCTTGTTGGTAGGATTGGGCAAAAAATCTTCCTGTTTCACAAGTATCGATGTGTTTTATGTCAAATTGATGTCAGCCGATATCCTCAATCTGTATCGTCTCCTCTGTTCTTGTGACATCGTACTGTTGGCTGAGTTCGCGTACCCATCAAATACCACAGTGCGACTCGTTCCAGGATAGTAGTGGTTGACGTAGGTGACATCCATAACATATGGTGACAACGGAGGTATATTTTTGCTAAATTACTCTGTGCAGTAGGAATCACCTGTACAGTAGGAATGTTTGAGGAAAAATGTGGTATAAAAATATTATTTTCGAAAGTTTTCACTTTTCCTGCGCGGTTGCCAAATCAAAAAAGTATATAGAATGAAAGTTGTAGAGAACTTGAACGTAAGAGTAAGTACATTTCGTATAAGAAAATTTTCCCCACGAAGCGACGCGACGTACCGTTTCCGACATATAAGCAAAAAACCCAAAAGTGGACCCCCTTTGTGACCCCCCCCCGCAGTCTACACCCCTTTTTAGGCCACTCTTGACTGAAATAATAGAATAAACCAAAAATGCTATTACCTACCTTTATTGGCTGGAATTACATCTGGATTCTTTTCATCTTTTACATTAAGTTGTTCAGATTCTGAGTGCAAAGGCATCATAACATTCTTCTTGATATGTAGAAATCCTGGCCGTAAAACATGGGAACTATCCCCGAGGGCTCTGCGTATCTTGAGAGCTCCCAGTATTGTAACAGACACGATGAGAAGGATCGTAACTATTCCTACCAATATACCCAGGAGAGAAGCAACTTTCAGCTGATCTGCCGTGTCAGATGACATGACTGAAAGCAATAATTCATGTGAAACGTCGTAAATGGGAAACGTCTTAAATGGTGAACATAGCCCATTTACATATATAATTACATATTTTATATCGACGTGGTTTCATAACCAAGTTAAAATCAATGCGATATGAGCGCGTCATGCAGTATTATTGTTTTTGAAACCGCAGTAGTGCAGTGAAAGAAATTTGTGGGAAACTAGAACGTATTTTTCATTTAATAAAAATAAATCCAAATCTAATATTGAAAATATTATCACCCTTGTTTTAATTAATTGTTGCCAATAACTGAAGAGTAATGACAAAGGCAGATAACATATTTAAATACTTAGCGGCAAAAAAACGCAACAAGTTAATATTTGGTAAAATTTAAGGTCTCACAACTTTTTTATTTTAATATCAATTTTCATATCATATACACTGGCGGACAAAAATTAACGCAACACAAAAAAATTGCCCAACTTTGGAATACATTATTTTTTGAACCCGTCGCCTGATTTAGATCAACTTTTTTTTAAATTGTTGGAAATTTTGTAATGAAATCGCTTAACTTAAATTTGTTATTTAATCAAAAAATTACATACATACAGGCTGTACCAATAACGATAGTTTTTTTCTCAAACATTGAAACACTCTATGGGACATATCAGACACAAATACTGTAAATTGATTATTGCATAGCCTAATGCTTTCTTAACATTTCCTTTTTTTATTCGCTTTGATATCTCCATTTTTAATGAAAATAGAGAGATTTTAAAATCAGCATGTTTGGAAGCCTTTTAATTAAAAAAAGAATTAAGTAGGCCAGAAAACTAGCACCGGAAATAAAGTTGGATTTTACGTTTTTATTTTAAATTAAGGCATTACCATCTAAAATAGCAACTTGAATTTAAAGAAAAAAAAACAAACAAATTAATGTTATTTACAAAAAACTAATAACGAGTATTTCCGCCCCTACTTCTCACTACAGCTTCACATCGTCGTCTCGTGCTTAAAAATAATCGCCTAATTTCCTCCTGGTCCAAAGCGTTCCACAATTGGATTCGTGCCTCTTGTACTTCTCCAAGGGTCATAGGGGGTGGTCGTGTTTTTCTCAACTGCCTACCGAGTACTTTCACCTATCTCGAGGAACACCTACTTCCTCGAGATACTCATCGACAATATGAGCAACATGAGGTCTTGCATTGTCTTGCATTAACAAGAAATTGTCACCGATGTAAGGTGCGAATGGGACAACATGTTCTGATAAAATCTCTCTAATGTACCTTTCGCTATTTAGTGCACCTCCATGTACTGGTAACAATTCTGTACCTGCATTTAATGAAATTCCTCCCCACACCATCACCACGGAACCTCCACTGAAGAGAGTGGTTTGACGTATGTTACATTGTGCGTAACGTTCATTTGGCCTTCTTATAACTCTTTGTCGACGATCAGAACTGTAGAGGCAAAACCTAGATTCATCAGTAAATAGCACTCTTCCCCAGTCTTCAATATTCCACTCTAAATGCTCCCTAGCAAATTGTAACCTAGCTCTTCTGTGCTCTGCATTAAGAGTGGGTCCTGTAGCTGGAATTTGTATATGAAGATTACTTTCTTTGAGTCTTCTTATTACTGTCTTAGCACTAACTGCAACATTATGGACGGCACTTAGCTGTGCCTGAAGGTTTGTGCTGGTAACAAATTGTTCTCGCAGAGCGCGAACTCTAATAAAACGATCTTGAATCGCTGTCGGTCGTAACACGAGGTCTTCCTTGTCCTCGCCGCCTGTCGTAAGTCTGTGTTTCTCGAAACCGCTGTACGACTCTTGATATGGTTGAAACAGAAACTCCTAGTCTATCAGCTACTACCCGCACACTCAACCCTTCATTTATTAATGTCACTGCGTTAACACAATCATAGTTAAGATTTCTTCTACCTTGTTCCATATTCAAAACATAAATTCTATATATCAACGTTTTGACAACTTATTAATTTTCATTGTTTTTACTCTAAGGCTACTTTTAATTTTCTCCAAATTTTTTTACCAGAGGCCAAAGCTTTGATAAACTTGAAAACATGATTATTTTAAAATCTCTATATTTTCATTAAAAATGGAGATATCAAAGCGAATAAAAAATAAATGTTAAGAAAGCATTAGGCTATGCAATAATCAATTATGGTTTCCCATAGAGTGTTTCAATGTTTGAGAAAAACAACCAATGTTTGGTACAGCCTGTATGTATGTAATTTTTTGATTAAGCAACAAATTTAAAAAGTTCAGCGAATTCACTACAAAATTTCCTACAATTTTAAAAAAAAATATCTAAATTAGGCGACGGGTTCAGAAAATAATGTATTCCAAAGTTGGGCAAAATTTTTTGTGTTGCGTTAATTTTGTCCGCCAGTGTATATATGCTTGCGTTTTAGTCATTATACAGGGTTAATTAAAATATTGTAGAACCCTAATTTTAAAATACCCTGTTGAACAATTGCATTACCAATTTCTTACAAAATGCCATTTTTTTTGGAGAACCATACCTTCCCTACATTTTGTATTTAGTTCATGTATGTAGGTGTATTAGTTCATTTTTTAGAGCAAAATGAACTTGCCACCAACAGTTTACTTTAAGAACAGTTATGTTTCGATGAAGCTTTGCTCGTTATTGCGCTAATGTCAGTTTGACAGTGATTTTTTTTTCGCAAGAGCTGTTTTATTCCTATCATGGTTAAAATTGCGCAAGCTGTTGCTCTTGTTGAAGATCATAATTATGAATATGTTGCAAGAATCCTTCATGTTCATCGCCCTACCATCAAAAGAGTAGGCAATCCTTTTAGACAAACTGGCAGAAATAAGCGTAGAGCAGGTAACATAGGTAGCAGGTAATGGCAGAACACGAAAAACTACTGTTATTGATGACAGATTTATTCACGTACAAACTTTGCGGGTCCGTCATTTAACGTCAGTAAAGTCAACAAATCAACTCTAAGAGGTCCGTGGTATAAATGTTAGTGTGCGGACAGTTCGCAGAAGTCTCAAAGACTTTGGTTTGGAAGCTTGCACACCAGCAACTGGACTCAAATTGCTTCCGCGTCACCTCGTAGCTGGACTGCAATAATTTGCCAATGAACATTTGCATTGAAACTTACGGCAACGGAACAATGTTTTTTTAGTGACGAATTCAGATTCTGCTTAAATTCTGCAGATGGACGGAAAAGAGTATGGAGAAGGAACGGAGAAAGATTTGCAGAGTATGAACGTATACGTCTCCGTTTGAGCTATGAAGGATGTTCAGTAATGACGTGGACAGGAATAATCCGAGGGGCCCGGGGCGCTATTCTCAACTTCCGTCGTATAAACACGTTCACGAATATGTACGAACAGTTGATTTGCGAATGACTTTTAAAATCTTAATTCTGGGCCATACATAGTAAAGCTCTTCGAATCGTTCGAACAACACACTTGGCAGCAGCGTCAAGCGCGCGCAAAACTAATCATTTGACATTAATTTGACGTAGGTAATAAATTAATTCTTTATATTTGTCAATTTGATATATATTATTGATATTATTAAAATAGTATAAAATGGCTACAAGGAAGGGCCCAAACCTATCCGAGGCGTAAAAAAGTTTGTCGGTAGAATATCTACATAAAAACAAAAACCTCATTAGCGGAAAATTCAGTGAAAATTTCACTTTTAAAGACGCTTAAACATTAAGCTGAATTTATAGTTTCGATAACATAAGACTTAAGCCGTATGCTATAAGCGATAAGCAATCTTTATGTCATCAGACCATTTATAGTGCCTTTTCCGTAAGAGATTACGCATGCGCACTAATCCCATATTTTCATTTGTCACAACTCACAACAATTTTAATTATATTTAATGTAGGATTTTAGGTAAGATTTTTGCAGTTTGCATATTTGATCTATGGTTTGCATTCACAGAAATCGTTTCTCTGTGACATACTTCTATGTGCCACCGAAAACAAAATCTCGGTATTCTCACGATGTTTGCCGATTTTTTCCCGATTACACCCGATTCGGTAACGATATCGGTAAGAAATAAAAATTAACCAAATCTTATCGACTATAGCTTACGGCTTAAGTCTTACTGCGTACTATAAATGGTTCTCAGTATTTCTTTGTGTTTATTTTTGTTACGGCTTATCGTTAAAGCTTAAAGCTTATGTTATCGAAACTATAAATTCAGCTTTATGGTCTGAGATATCAAATACATTAAATAGTATGCCCGGAGCAAGAAAATATTGGAAAAGTTGGAGAAAGGTACGGAATAATGTAAGCGGAGCTAACAATTGTCTAATATGTAAGTTAATATTCGGCTTTAGACTTATATTAAAAATATATTAGCAAAAAATCTTAACGCCACCAGTACCTGCAGATAATTAAAATAATAGTACCGTACTATAAATTTATTTATAGTTTTTTCTTCACAAAAATATATTAGGTATACATCTTTTCTACGTACAGTGCCGTTCAATTGAAAGTAAACGAGAAATTTTGGAAATTTTCCCATTGTGAAGCAGGCTTTTGTAAACAGATCACATTTAAAATTATTTTAGGTTGAAGTATCTGTCAGTTATAGGGTGGCAGCATTTTATATACAGTATTTATTAAGGGAAATCTATATGGTAAGGATGTCTTGTAAAAAAATCCAATAAATTAACAAACTAACTGAGGACTTAAGAAAATTACTATGAATTAATATTTGGTCCAAGCACCATTCGCGTTTATAACTTTTTGAAGCCTATTTCTCAAAGACAATGTTAGTGTCCTGGTGTAATCCTCGCCAATATTTTCCCAGGCATTTTCAATCACCAACCACAGATCTTCTACGTTCGCTGGTCAGACATTTCTGCTATACATGTCTTTTTCCATTTGTGCCCATACATTTTCTATCGGATTTAAATCCGGCGACTTAGAGGGCCAAGGCAGAGTGTTAATATGGTTTGTATTCAGCCATTCAGTAACAACTCGTGATTTGTGAATAGAGGAATTATCCTGAAATATAAATTTAATTGAAATATGGCAAAAGGAAAGAGGAAATAAAAATATTTTCCTGCTGGAAAGTTCTCGGGGTATAAAATGAAAACGGAAGGTAACATAACATATTCCAAAATGCGAGCGTAGCTTTGACCAGTAAGACGCTCTCTGATTCTCCAAGTAACACCTGCTCCTTGGCAACATATCAATGCCCACACGTTGATAGAGAAGCAACCACTACGAGCTGTAGGATTTATATAGCGCTTTTCATATCGGCAATTTCTTGGGCGGTATACACGCACAGAGCCATCATAGCAGGATTGAAAAACTTTTTCGTCTGAAAAAATTGTGTTGTCCCAGAAGTCCTGTGGCACACCGACAAATTGGTTGTCAAAGTTTAACCTCTGCTCCTTATGCCGTGGCAACAGAGCAACTTTATTTGCAGCCGAAAAATTCTTCAGCTCAGATGCTCTGATACGTCGTCTTGCGGTTTCCACCGAAGCAGGAAAATTTGTTAAAAAGCAGGCAGTCACTGCTGTATCAAAAGGATTCTGTCGGAGGTGGTCAAGGACGAGTTCGTCTTCCTCCATAGTTCTGAATTTCTGACGGCCCCCTCTATGGACGTACTCAACAGTTCCTTCTGCATTCCATTTTTGCTTAATTTTGTAAATGCAACCTTTACTCACATTCAAAGTATCTGCAACTGCTTGCATTGACCATCCGTTCTGCAGTAACATCACAGCTCTCATTTTTTGCGGTTCAGTTAAGCGCGGCATAATAATAATAATAATAATAATAATTATAAGGAAAACTTCAAAATATAGAATAATTATTAGTAAACTGACAATCAAGTTTTGATTACTTGAAAGCCTGTTTCACATTAATTAAAAAAATCGTTTACTTTCAATTGAACGGCACTGTACCCTTACAATAATATATAAATCAGTTGGTGTCAGTTTTGGTCTTAAATGTGGCGTTATTAACTTAATTACAAAACGACACAATTCTTTGGTCAGTCTAAAAATTTTTTTAAAATAATTATCCTCGTTTAATTCAATAAATGAATCTCGTATGTCGTGTACAAAATCTTGGTTTTCTTCTTCATTAACTTCTGCATCTTCTAATTCTTGAATTAATTCCAAATACAATAAATCTTCCATAATTACCTATTTTAAATATTTTTGTGTTTTCTCCGGAGTTTTGTATTATCAAATTTATAGAAATTCGTGACAATTGCTCAAATCAATAGACAAATCTCAAAACGTCATAGTTAATTCGTATTCTACCGATTCGACATTAATTTTCCGCTCGCATATCATTCGATGTAAATAGATCGCATTCGATGAAATACGAGTGCTCGAGAATCGCAAATATGGAAATATTGTTCGTATGACGACATTTTCTAATAACGTTGTCACTATTCGAAGGGTCGAGAATAGCGCCCCTGCACTGAGTTAGTGGTGATCGATGGTTTCTTGACGGCGCACCGACATATTGAGAAGATATTAGATGTTCGTCTGATCTCAACCCCATAGAGCACATTATGTGGGATAAGCTTGGCAAGCGAGTCAGACAACGCGAAGTAGCACGAGCTACGGTAAATAAGCTTCGTTTAGCCCTTCAGGAGGAAAGGCAAAATATCCCACAAGGTGATATTCGTAACCTTATTGACAGTATTGAACTGACGTATGCAGGCAGTTATGAGAAATATAGGTTGCAATACAAAATATTAACCTAAATTTATTGTAAAAAGTACGTTTCTTCAGGTTACTTAAGTTACAGTTGAACTGGATTCTTTTGAAGTTTGATTTTGAAATTAAATTTTTTTATGTTGCAATAATTGCTTATTAAAATCAAACAATATAATATTGTTGTATTTTTATTTCACTTTTTGAAGGATGGTTCCCAACAAGAATGTATTTGTGTGGTATGTTGCAAGAATTTGGTTATGAAATTGTTATATGAAATTATTTACTTAAAAACTGTTGGTGACAAATTGATTTTGCTCTGAAAAATTAATTAATGCACATAAAGACATGAACCAAAACAAGTGCGAGTCGGACTCGCGCACGAAGGGTTCCGTACCATTATCTATAAAATCACACAAGCTTTTTAATTAATTCCGTCCGACCGGCGACTCCGGCATTTATTAGAATACGGTAACGTAAATAAATTCCGTTCCAGTTTATGACTAATGTTTGAATTCCTATTTCAAATATTTGAAATAAAACCATGCGACCTTGTAGAAATTTACAACGACTCACCATCTACCGTTACTCCTACCTTTCCGTCCCGCTACAAGCACATTTATACGCGGGATCCGCAAAAATCATTCCTTTTTCTGCCGGCTTGTGTTAGCTTGTCGACCTTACGCTCTCGAAGATATATCTTAGTTGTTGTGGTGCAGTGATTCAAAGTTACCAGGTACAGTCCTCAATATTTTATTATTATTAAGAAATATGTGTAAATGTTCTACAGCTGGGCCAAGTAATTAAGGCTTTGTGAGAACCTTAAAATAGGTTACTGCCATATTAAATTTTACGGTTTAAACAATAGCAACTACTTGGAGTGAGCTGTGGACACAAAAGCCACGTATATATTTTTTTTCTATTTTGGTATATGATTACCATTTTATTTTTTTTATTGAATTAAATATATATTTAATTTAAATTTGAATCGTTCGATTTTGGACTACCTACCTGGTGATTTTGAGTCACTGCTAGTGTTTACCGAATGGTAGCATACTTTAAGTTTTATTAAAAAGATATTACTTCGACGGCGTAAGCCATAGGTATTTGCTTATATTTAGCATCGGCAAAAAGCAGCATTTATTTAAATTTTTTATTTTTTTATTTAATCATATCGTGAATATTTGCATATCACATAATATTATTTTTTTTACTTTGATGGGAATTTAATCAAAATTTAATTGCAACATTTAACTTTACAATATTTTTATTATAATTAAAACTCATATTTTTGAACTATTAATCTAGTTATTTTATTTAAATTCATTTTAGTATAAATTTCACTCTTGATATCCGGTTCAAGCGGGAATTTATACATATATTTTTTTGTCCAAATTTGTAAAACCTGATACTGGTAAATTTTTCTTCCACACCTTCATGACCGAGAATCAATTCTTGTGGTGAGCAGAGACCATTATTACCTATTCCTGAACGTTAGACTGGAATACCTCCTCCTGCAGCCGGCACATTCCACCCATTGCGGGTGAAATTCCACCCTTAGAGGCTACGTCTCAGCTCATCTGGACCACCAAGCCGAAGCCTCAGACTAGGATCCTAGGAAACCCAGCACATTCACGATGGGATCTCCAGAGAAGAGAAAAGGTATTTTTGAATAATTAATTGCCCCTAGGAATTACCAGGTCTTAAGGAATATTTCCACTTTACTTTTACCAAGGTTTACAATTCACCTTTGTTGTAAATGATAAATTTCTCGACTTGACCTTGTGTCAAGAGTGAAATTTTTTTTATTGTTTTAACCTAAAGCCCTTCAGGCTACCTAATCAAGTAGAGTCTTTTTAACGCCCCTCAGGCAATCCAATTGTAAATTTTAATTTTAATTTAAGAATCACTGTGAACCATCAACTCGTAATATAAATATTTTTGTAATATATTGTTTTTAAAAATTCTTTATCTTTTATTTCTCTGGGAAAGGTCTGAGTCACAAGAGGTTACAGCTGATAATTATTGGCTGATAATTTCTGCGGTCTTCTGTACTATTAAAGTACTCTTGACCTGGCGTCCAAGTATTTTTATACAAAGTTTTAAGTAGAAGTAGATCAAGCCGGTCATTGTCAAGCTGTGATTTTTCTGGTGATATATCTAAAGGTATCTAAGTGCCAGCCTCTAGCAAATCCACTTATCCACGACCTCCGTATTTAACTGAGCAGCCACACTGAGCTACCACAGAAAAAAATGCATCATGCGAAGACAAATATATCGTGTAGTTGAGCTATGTTTAATTGACCCAAGTACCTATTTAATTAAATTAATCACGAATGACTTGAATTAACGAAATTTGCATATTTGATATCCATCTATCACATGTTTGAACAATGCTGTTTGAATCAAAAGTTCGAGTTTCTTGAATGAAATAAATATTATTTAGCAATTTATGATAATTTGGCCTAAATGCGTCGATGATTAGCTGAATTATAGAAATTTGTACAATCTTTAGAGTTTAAAGAACTATTTGCCGCAATCGTTTTCGAGGCTAATCCAATAATAAATATATTTGTTACAAGCTTCCCCGTACTCGGCGTACGATTTTTATATACCTACTAGATACCCGCGACGCGTGCGCCGGCCAGAGCGTTTAGTTTTCGTCTGTTCAACGTTCATCACATGCGTCCATGCGGGTCCCTCCATAATAATTAATTATTAGTTGTCCCTTTTAAATAATAATGATTATTATTAATAAAGAAGTACGGAGTAAAATTGTGAAAACTGTGACTGGGCGTCTGAACCCTGTAATTAATTTCTGATCTAGGTACCGTGGTAGCATAAGGGGCCCAATGGGGCCTAAGTGCAGCGGATCTCTGATCCGCACAAATTCCAAAATTGCAGATAGGCAACGTGGTTTAAGACGCC